>PVHP010003465.1:0-78428 GCA_004024765.1 Zapus hudsonius
TGAGCGGAAGAGGGGGCGGAAAGATTGTGAGAGCCGTGGTGGGGGAGACTGTCCGGAGGCATGGCACCCATCAGTAACAACACACTTGGGCCAGGAAGACCGGGATGAGTACTAAGATATACAGGATCCCTTGCCACAAGGACTAATACAGACAGCCCACGGAGGAGGATATACAACTGATCAGGGATGGGGAGAGGGGAATTGGGGAATTCGGGATAACAACGCATGGTTTGCCCACTAAATAATGTAACTCATTATGGACAATAAATATATATTTAAAAAAAACATAAATATTTTGAGGACAATTTGATGGGAACAACATATTTAATTAGGCAAACAACAAGTAGTACTTCTCCCCTATGGCTTGTGACATTCACAGCCACAGGTTTTGACTTGGTTTTCAGTACCACGCATGAATTTTTCCACTGGAGCAGACATCCGCTTCAGTCAGAAAGGAGTTGGTTACAGCCATATCAGTCTTCCCACTATTGCATCAGAGGATACGTCTTGCTTGGATGACTGGTTTCGTAGCTTGCAGGGTCCACTGCTGGTTAAGGCTGTTGATGATGTTTCTACCCCATTAGGATGCAGAGCATTTTCCAGCACTATGACAGCTAGCCATCAGTGTGGAGGCTTCCAGCTCAGTTACAGTTTGAATGTAGAGTTGCATGAAAGGAAAGAATATGATGTCTTCAGTTACAGGTTTTACCATCTATCTCTGGAGGGTGGGGGGGGGGGAGTATAAGCAAGCCTGAGTTGTTTGGGTACGGGAGGTGGAGGTATCCTGGCTATCCCTGACCAACGAGTTGCCTTTTTTTTTTAAATACCACTGTGATGCTCCTAGCAAGAATGACTTATATTATTCAACTTTTTTAAAAACAGAATTAATGCCGTACTTACCTTACTATGATGGTACTATGCAGACAACTGTGAATACTGTTAAATATTTTATAGGTCACATATCTTTAAATATTGTTCTTATTAAGCCGAAAATGGAGAACATTTACAGGGAGATTTGACTGTTTAATCTAGAGATTTACACCTAACAACAGGATAGAATTTATCCTGAATTGAACTGTGGATTCAGCATTGAGTTTGAGCCCAGCTAAGTGCACAATGCTCCAGATTGAGCAGCTGATGTCAAGAGGCTTTACTGCTTTTCAAGACGTAACCTAAACAGTTTGAAGTTTTCCATGACCTCATTTGACCATGATGACTTGTATACAAGTGTGTTTGGGGTGGCATGAATGTTGCAGGTCTGGCTGTTATAATTTATGGGCTGACATAGGATCGCTCACACTGAACATGGATTGTACTTAGTAGCCAAGGTATAACATTTCCCCTCTGTTTCCTGCAGCCAGTGTTTTGTAAGCAGGGTATAAACTCCAAAGCCAGATAGTAACATCAGAAGTTTTCCTGGGTTTGTAGTTGGCATCATACACATCGTTGATCAAGGGTTATACTAGAGTGTGCATGACCATCATAGGATTTCTCCAAAAGTAAATTTTACTGCAAGGAAAGACCAGATAATTTAATATATGGTATGAGATAATTTAACACAATCATTTTATATAATGCAAAATTTACTAACTTTGATTAAACTTCTGATAGGTGGCCAAGTTAGAAATTTTTATTTAAATGTTTATCAATGTAAGACACACATATAGATTATTTATAAAAGTTAACAGTGCTATAACATTTATAATGACCTTGACTTCTTAGCTACATTGACCTCAGTATATGTATATATAGTATATATAAAAATACAGTATATATAAAAAATCTTGATTCTTCATTTTCAAAACTACATACTGACTTTATAAAAGATGAAATTTGGCTTCTAAATCATTTTTTTACCCAAAATGCATTCTTCCCTTCTTCATTATATTGTTTGTCATGAGTTTTGGCAAAAAATAAATATTTTATGGTTTTATTATTATTATATAAAATGGTTTTTCTCAGTGGGTGAAGAGATAGTTGTTCTTAATGAATACTCATTAAAGTGTTACAAAAAGTGCTGGGGAGATGGCTCAGCAGTTAAGGTGCTTGCCTACAGAGTAGTAGAAAATCTTCATGAGTTATATATCTGACAGAGGATTCATATCTAGAAAATACAAAGAACTCAAAACACAACATCGGAAGCCTACATCATCCAGACAAAAAATGGGCTGTGGAATTGAACAGAGTTCTCAAAAGAAGACTGTGAATGGCTGATAAACATTTCCAAAAGTGTTCAACATCCTTAGCCATCAGGGACATGCAAATTAAAACTACTTTGAGAAACTGTCTTGCTCCAGTCAGAATGGCTTGCATCAGTGAAACAAATGACAAATACTGGATAGAATGTGAAGGAAGAGAGACCCTTCTGCACTATTGGTGGGATTGCAAATGGGTGGAGTCGTTACTATGGAGGTTTCTCAAAAAGTTAAAAATAGAACTACCTTATGACTCAGCTACACCATTTCTGGGCATAGATCCTAAGGATTTTACACTCAATTCAAAGACAAGTTTACAGTTGTGGTTACTCCTGCTCTATTTCCTATAGTTAAGAAATGAGATTAGCCTAGATGCCCACCTATTCATGAAAGTATCATGTACATGTGTGAATATGAACCCTGTCAAAATATGTTATGTGATTTTAATCCTTCCTTGTTGAGTTGAGAACTTTTCACTTAAAGAAAGTAACCTTGCATCTCTTCCTTTCAGCATACTCAAAATCCAGCATCACTGCTCTTGCCCTTTCGGGCCACGATTAAGTAAATAATGGCTACTTGAATAGGAGCACTGATTTTATGAGAGCTGATTTGTAACCAAGATTGCTACCATGTGACTAATAAAAGTTTGAGGCATGCATATACTGGAAAAAAGTGTTTCACAGCCCAGATGAGAACTGGATAGAATTAAACTTTATCACACTGCTCAGAGTGGCATACATTTTAAAACTTGTAATTGGGGAACTCTCTATGAAATAGGAGTAGGGAAAAACTTCCTGAACAAATCTCCAGTAAACCAGGAAATAAGCAATCACTTAACCAATGGGATCTCATCAAGCTAAAAAGATTCTGAACAGACAAACTTACCATACTCAAAGCCAATAGAAAACCATCAGGTTGGGACTTAATCCTTGCCAGCTATAACACAGATAGAGGTCTAATATCTAGAACCTACAAAGAACTCAATAAATTTAATAATAAAATATCAAACAGCCCTCTCACAAATTCGGCTTCTGAGCTGAACAGGGAATTCTCAGAGAAAGAAATACAAATGGCCAATTCTCATTTAAGAAAATGTTCAACATCATAAATCATCAGGGAAATGCAAATCAAAACAATAATGAGATTCCACCTCACTCCAGTGAGACTGGCAATAATTAAAAAATCTACCAACAATAGATGTTGGCTAGGATGTGGGGAAAAAGGAACCCTCCTTCATTGCTGGTGGGTATGGAAACTTGTACAACCACTATGGAGAGCAGTGTGGAGGCTTCTGAACAGGATGTATATAGAGCTACCAGTTGACCCAGCTAGCTATCCCTTTACTGGGCATATACACTCAAGATTCCTCATTTCATCACAGAGACATCTGCACAACTATGTTTATAGAGGCTTAATAGCTAGGAATTGGAACCAACCTAACTGGCTATAGCTAGACGAATGGATATAAAAAATGTGGTACATATACACCATGGAATTCTATTCAGTAATTAGAAAAAAATGATATAATGAAATTCAAAGAAAAATGGATGGACTTGGAACAGATCATACTCAGTGAACTCACACAAGAACAGAGAGACAAACGCCACATATTCTCCCTTATCTGTGGCCCCTAATCAGGTTAAACCCAAACTGCAAGTAAACATGACTAGTGATTCAGGCGAAAGGCAAAGGGGACAGAAGGAAATGGGGGCAGGTGTGGAAGCAAAAGAGGGGGTAGATGTACACAAAGCTAAACTAATAGTAATCTGACTCCATAGAATCCTATCTTCTGTACAACAAGTTCTGGTGGTAGATAGGGCCCCAAAAGGGTGTGGGGGGTGGAAGCCTACCTATGGTACAAAGGACACTGAACTTTGGCTCCCGGACCTAGTAAGTAGTTATCTCTCACAATGAGCTGTTGATCAGAATCACCCACATGGTCTCTAAAATAAGACAAACTTTTGTCACAGCCCTTGAATACCCACCTCAGGCAAAAGATAAGAACATATTACTGAAGGTTCCACAGACTGATATCACACAACATTGAGAGACCCTGCTGAATTCAGAAATTAAATCAGCTCCCAGAAGGGCAGCCTGGGTAATGCCAGAAGGTGTTACATGAGCTGCCAGGGGAACCAGACCAAGGATATCCTGAGAGAGCAGGAGGCATCTTTAAGTTACACAGACCAATGGCCTGAAAGTGCAGAACACACTGCTATATGGCACAGACAAGCAAGTCAAGAAGTGCCCATCTGTGCAATCGTGGTGCCCAACCTAGGTGGGTAATCAACAGCTGGCTAATTGGCAATGAGATCCTCTCAGAGACAGGGAACCCCTGACTGGTACAGGGACCCAAGGCAACCTTGAATGGGAACCAAGAACCCCATCTATGTGGGGAAGTTCTCTCTAGCCTTAGGTGATGGCTTGGAGGTTAAAGCATTTGTTTATAAAGCCTGAGAGCCCAGGTTTGATACCCTTGTATCTATGTAAAGCCATATATATGGACAGAGTGATATATGAGTCTGGGGTTCATTTGCAGTGACAGGAAGCCCTGGCAGTCCCATACTGTCTGTCTCTCATAAATGAATCAATGAATGAATAAATAAGTAATACATATTTTTAAAAAAGATCTTATTGATTACATGAGATAATATTGAAAAATACATAGAATAAGCTCTAGTTTTAGTAGAAAATTGTTCAAAAAGCAGTTTTTATAAACATTTTGCTTATTTTTATTTCCAGCTTTAATAATGGTGTCAAATAAGTGGCAATTATTATTCAAAGTGTTGATTAAAAGCTACTAATGCTATTGTGGTGTACGTATTTAATTATCTTATTAAAATTCTTAAAAATATGCATGAAGTATAATTACAGTTTACTTATTTAAATCTAAATCTGATTCTAATTAGAGGTCTTTTCTTAAGCCATTACCTAAACTGTAAGGAAAAGTGAATGAGTCATTATGGGTGAAAGGAGGGGAGCCTATGACCAAGCCCATAACCAGCTCTTGAAAAGGTTATGTGAAACATTAGAAATATATTTATTTTTTAAATAGACTTTCCCTTATAAAGGTCTTTCATAGTTTTGATTAAGTTTATTCCTGGCAGCTATTATAATATTTTTCTTGATTTCTCTCTGTGTGCATTTATTATTGATTTTTATGAAACTGCTGATTTTTGAGTGTTGCTTTTGTATACTAAATTCTTATTGAAAGCACTCATTAGCTCTAGGAGACTTCTTGGAGATTCTATTTGTTATAGAATCAGGTCATCTGCAAATAGGAATAGTTTGACTTTTTCTTCTCCTATTTTTATTCCTTTTATGCCTTAGTGTCTAACTGGTCTAGCTAGGAATTGGAACAGAATATTGAATAGAATTGGTGGGCATCCTGGTATCATTCCTGATTTTAGAAGAAGTGGTCTCAGTTTTTTCTCCAGTTGATATAATGTTGGCTGTGGCTTTGTGATATATATGCCCTTTTTTTAAGGTATTTCCATTTCTTCCCACTTTTTCTAGTACTTTAATTATGAAGTCATGTTAGACTTTGTTAAATGCATTTTCTGCATCAATTCAGTTGATTACATATTTTTATTCTTTAATTGATTTTTAATGATGTATCATAGTTGATGATTTACATGTGTTGGACCAACTTTGCCTCCTTGGTATGAAACACACTTAGCTAGGAATGAAAATATTCTTAATGTGTTCTTGAATTCAGTTTGTGAGACTCTTATTGAGAATTTTTGCATCTGTTTTTATTGGAAAATTGGTCTGTCATTTTCTTTTCTCTTTCTTTCTTTCTTTCTTTCTTTCTTTCTTTCTTTCTTTCTTTCTTTCTTTCTTTCTTTCTTTCTTTCTTTCTTTCTTCCTTCCTTCCTTCCTTCCTTCCTTCCTTCCCTCCTTCCTTTCGTCTTTTTTCTTTTCATTTGTGTGTGTGTGTGTGTGTGTGTGTGTGTGTGTGTGTGTGTGTGTACATGTACTCGCATGCATATGTCTGATTTTGAATCAGGATAACCCTGGCTTCATAAAATGAATTTGGAAGTGTTCCTACCTAATTTGTGGAGCAACTAGAGAAGGACTTCTATTAGGTTTTCTTTAAAAAGTTTCAGCAGAGAATCAATCTGGATCTGGGAATTTTTAGTGAAGAGACTTTTAATTCAAACTTCAATGTCATTTTTTGGTTAATGTCATCAAAATTTAACTTTGAGAGGTTATATATTTTAAAATTTGCTCATTTTTCCTAGGTTTCCCAACCTTTTGGACTATGAATTTTTAAAGTATTCTTTAATGATGTTTTATATTTAAAAGAAGTCAAAAGAGGATACTAGATGCTGAAGACACTCCATGCCCCTGAATTGGCAAAATTAATATTGGGAAAGTGACTTTATTACCAAAAGCAATGCACAGAAAATTCACATCAAAATTACAAAGACATTCCTCATTGAGCTTTAAAAATATAATCCCCAAATTCATATGGGATCACAAAACACCACGAATAGACAAAGTAATCCTAAGGATAAAGAACAAAGCTGGAGATACTATAATACTGATCTCAATTTATACTACATAGCAACAGTGACAAAGTCAGCATGGTTCTGGCACCAAAATAGGCATATATACTGTAATGGTTAAGTTTTGATGCCAACTTGACATATCAAGTAATCTTGGGTGGGTCTCTGAGGATGTTCACAGGAAGGCAGCCTCTCAGTAGGGGGCAGGATGTAAAGAAGCTCAAAGAAGCTGGAAGTAAACATCCTTTCCTGTGTGGGCAGTGCAGGAAGGAAATTCCAGAGACTCCGGGAGCCATTAATTCTTGGATAGGGTTGCAAGACCCTACCCTAAGCCTATATAAAGGAGAAGAAATTCTCTTTGGCACCTCCTGCCTGTTTGCTGTTCTGTGTGTGGTGTTGGTGATGGGTTTCTCTCTCTGCTTGGACCTGTGAAACAGGGCCAGCCTCTTTCACTGTTACAGAACTTCCCCTCAATCTGCAGTTTCAATAAATACTTTCCACCCCCAAATTGTGCCTGGTTTGAAGATTCATCCCAGCAGCGTGTGGCTGACTACAACATATACCAATGGAACAGAATTGAGAACGGAGAAATAAATACATTCTACTTTGGGCACCTAACCTTTGATATACAAGCTGAATAATCAAGTGGAAAAAAGAAGTGTTCAAGAAAATAATTCTGGAATAGCTGAATATGCACTTTCATAGAAATGAAATTAGAACTACATCCTTCACCCTATACAACTATCAATTTGAAGTGGATAAAAGAACATAATCTAAAACCTGAAACTCAGAAATTGCTAGAAGAAAAATATATGGTACACACTCTATGATAACCATAGATAAGAACTTTCTCAATAGGACTCCAATAATACATGAAATAGTCCCAAGAATTAACAAATGGGACTCCATGAAATTAAAAACAAATTAGCATAGCAGAGCAAAAGAAATCAACAGCAAATCAAATGGGAAGGCTGCAGAAAGGGAGACATTCTTTGGGAAGCTATACCACAGATAGGTTGTTACCACAGATAGGTTGTAATAACTAAACCTTACAGAGAATTGCAAAAAATGAACACCAAAAATATAGCTGACAATCATCAAATAGACTAGTGCAATGAAGAAATAGTTAACAAAAAAAAGAAACACAAATGTCCAATAAGTATTTATAAAATTGTTCAACATCCCTAGACATACCGCAAATAGCAAATTAAAACCACTCTAATATACCATTTTATTCTAGTCAGAATGCATATAATCCAGAATATTGACAACTCTTACTAACTGCTGGTGGTAGTGAAAACTAGTACAGCCATTATGAAAATCATCATGAAATGATGGGCATAAACTCTGAGGATTCCACACTCTACAGCAGAGGTACCAGCACATCCATATTTATTGCAGCTCTATTTACAGTAGCTAGGAATTAGAGTTTGTCCAGATACCCATTGACAGATGATTGGATAATAAACATGTGGTATGCATACACAATGGAATTCTATTCAGCATTATAGATACTGGAACTTATGAGCTCTGTAGGGAAATAGATGGACCTAAAAAGAATTATACTAAATGAAGCCACCCAAGCTCAAAAAGAACAAAACCTCATTTTCCCTGTGTTATGCAGACCCTAGGCTTATAATATCTATACATAAGTAGAGACCAGGGGGCAAATGAAGGTAAAGCCTATAAAGATAGAAAGGCAACTAGGAGTGTGTACAGAGAAATAAGCAGGAAGAAGGTTATAGAAGGACAAAAGGATGTGAAAACAGAAAAGGGCAGGATATTGGATAGGAGTGGGGTGGGGAGAAAGAGGATGTTGAGGATCAATGAAAAAAATTGGTTTTGGATCTGCCTGAATGAACAATATCTAAACTTCTATATGCCAACTAAAAAAGTTAAATTTAAAAAACTAATTTTTTCAGTCTTTCAGAAGGTTGCTTAAGGAGGATCCAGAGAGAATTGCAGGTCCTTTCTGGTGTTGATTTTGACTTAGAATCCATATTCATATTTTGATCTTGGTTTAAGAGATGCTTATAAAATTGAGATTGAGTTGATTGAGTCAGTTAAAATGCATTTGTGTGTATCTTGAAGGTAGGTGTGAAGGTGTTAGATGAAATTTTAATGTCATATATCACTTCTGAAAGTG
Organism: Zapus hudsonius; assembly: GCA_004024765.1. NCBI lineage: Eukaryota > Metazoa > Chordata > Mammalia > Rodentia > Dipodidae > Zapus > Zapus hudsonius. The sequence continues at coordinate 8,853 of PVHP010003465.1, forward strand.
TAACATTAACTGGATGTTGGAAAGGAAATAGAATATTTATGTCGACATTACCAGCCAATGTCCATCTAATTATAAGTTTCAGGAAGTTGGTGTTGTATTTGACTTCAAACAGATAAAAGGCTCAAGTCATTCAACCTAGTATAATGTTTCCTCAGGATTTGGTCAGATCATTTTCCTGCCTCAAATATTTAATTGAACCAGTTGTGGGTAATGAGGTCTGTTCCTTGACAAGTCCTAAGTAGTTTCCACATGCAATTATCCTTAATCATGAATTATATGTCATCTTTGGCCTTCTGCATAGGCAGATGGGAATTTAGTAGGAGATTCTGTGTAAATATCAGCCCACAAAGAAGTTTCGAATGTTTCACAACTGGCTCCTTTTCAGGACAACGCACCCAGGTCTACGTCAATGTAAAACGAGATAGAGCTAGGAAGAAAAAAAACTTGGGGGAATTTACAATCTTTGATCTACCATTTAAAATATTATTTTACTCATTCCTTATTTATCAGTGACAGATTCATGATTTCAGTTCATTTAATTTTTTTTCCTCACAACAACCGTATTTTACTGGCAAAGCAAACCAAACAAAAAAGCACAGATTATAGTAACAAAACCCAATGCGTTTCCCTAGTTCCTTGAAGTTGTTTATTGTTTTTTTTTTCATGTAAAGAGCAAAGGATATTACAGAAGACAATACCCATTCAAGAAAATAGTAGGAGATGTTTTAAATAAATTTGCATATGAATAATCCTCAAGGATGTTATTGAGGTACACAAATATTGCAACTTCTCCAAAATGGAAGCGAATCCAAAAGGGGAAGTATAATTTTTACAGATTGTGTTGAAATGATGTCAAATGGGAAAGGGAAGATGGATTTTTCCAATTCTTTTATGAATGTTATTTGCCTGGATAACAAACGCCTCCATAACAGTTCTGCAGTTTGCTTTCTCTCAGCCAGGCCTAGTGTTGTTTTAGATGCATTCTCTCATGATGTTGTGACTTCCTGTTCAAATCTTTATATCCCAGGTTGCTTGTCTCACATTAGTTATGTATTAAAATTGCCTTATGTCACACACTCTATGCAATTTAGAGAAAGATTTTCATTGTGGAACAAACTTCAAAAATTTTTTTTCTATGAAAAGCAATTTGCTTTGGTAGGCTTTGCCTGTATTCCCAGTGCAATTACTGTAGATGATGAGTTTGGAAATGAGCTTTCTTCCTTGCAACCCACTCTCTGCCTCTGTTTGATTCTCTTGTGAAGTCATAATCCTCTGTTTGCGCAGTAAGTCTGTTGCCATAGAGAATAATGTGATGTTACAAATTTGCTATTATTTATGACTTCATTGTAGGATGGATCCAAATGAGAAATTAATATCTAATTTATTCACCAAACATTTGCTGAGTCATATGGGAACACATGAAGGCATTTCAGTTTTCATTTCTTAATTGGGAGGTGAAAGTGATATGAGTGTTGAAAATATAAATATTACAGAAATATTTTTTGAATACTAAATGTCTTAGAAGAGAAGGTGAAACAGGTGGTGATAGGATCAAACTTATGTTCTGTTTAAATCTTATTTGCTGAGATATAAGATTTTGAGGAACCTGCCTTGTCAGTGCCATTCTCTGAACAAGTTTCTCCTGGGTACCTCCATGTTTGCTTTCATTGTTAAGAAAGGCTAAATAGCATTCTAGTGCATAAGCCCTTCAACCACGGAGATATTGAATTCTGATCTTTAATAAACCAACATTGATTTACTTCACTGCTTCTGTTTACTCAGTTAAGCTCCATTGACACAGGAAAAGGCACACATAATTTAATCAAATTGCTTTTCTTTCATTTGATTTTTTATTAGTGCACTCAGCAGGCTCTTAACATTCAGGAATTTATTTTCAACAGTAGGATATTCTTTTTTTTCTTAGAAGCAAAATTTTAAATTACACTTGCTTCCATATTTCAATCCTGGTGAGTACAAGGACAAATAAAATGCAGCAGATATATAATTTTGTGGCAAATTCCATTTTTTTTCTTTCATAACATTGGGTCTAATTCTTGAAATCTGAAGTATAATATCTATTTTTTGAGATTTTAGGTTTCAGATGTCGATGACTAATTCAGGAACTGCAACATTAAATCATGCAATATTTAGTTTCACTGGGAATTTTCCTGATCATGGTCAGCCACGTAATAAATGGAAAAATAAAATCGATCAACCTACAAACAAACAAACATATTCTGATACTTTGAAAAATGAAGTGATTTGCAATTTATGGATAGAACTTAGGGTTCATGACTTAATTTAATTATAGGTAACCAATGCCATTTGAAATTATTTCTCTTGTAGAATTTATTTCATATTAGATAAGACTCATTCTAAATATAAAAGTTAAGTCTCATCAGATTCTTCTTCTATTGTTGGTCTTTTTTGAAAGTTCATGTGTATACAATAAAGATACTCATTATTTTATAAATAGTCAATTGGTGAATTATTTTAGAAATGGGAGTGGGGTCTCATGAAATAGATGGTAATATTGCACTTCTAGAGACCCAAAACACACAGACCTGATAGCAACACTGGAGAATGATAAGGTTGAACATGTGTGAATTCTGCTTTTGTGTACAACATGCTTGCTTCTTATGATCCCTTAGTGCAAGGCTAAATAAAATCAAGTATAGTAATTCAACTTTATGCAGTTAGTATAAACGAGTATTGTTAATTTTAACCTAGTCAATTCTTAGGCATACTTCTGAACTAATGGTATCTCTTCTTTAATGGGATAAGTCTTTTTATATCTCCTGAAGTTTAAACAGTTTGTTCTCCAACATGATTGATGCTGACAGGAAATGTTTTTCCTCTTGTCTATGGGAAACTACTTCCTTACTATGTAGAAACTTAAGCTTGGATTAATGGAAATCAGCAAATATTGCAAAGTGTGCAGATAAAGAATATGCAACACTGATAAATATAACTGAATTATTAAATCAGGTGGTTCTAGATTCTAGAGCAAGACTTATTTAGGGTCTTTTAAAGTGCTAATGCTTATAAATACTTATAAAACAAAAAAACATACTGGGGCAGTTTTGTTTTTTCCCTTTCTGCCCTCATCTGCCTCCAAGTCCTCAAGTGTAGCCCTGCTACTTGGTCAGGGTGAAGGCCAAGTTGTTACAGAAACTTTTTCATTATCTCCCAACCTCTGGCTTTCTCTCCAGAAGAAACTAGATTACCTTGAGAAGGTCTTCACAATGCCACCAAAAATATACGTGAAAAAAAAATTTCTCTGAATATTTTCCAAATAAATGCTGGCTTTCTAAAGAATTAAATTTGAATCTATACCGATGTTTGTTCCACAAAACTTGAAACATTATCATGGACTTTTGATTATTGTGAGGATATATGGGATTAATGGAATTATCTAAATCCAGTGAGTTTGAGGATCCATTATGTAACTATGTGCCCAGTCCAGAAGTGCATAAGTGATATAGTCATACTGTATATGTTATGTATAATCTGGTAGAAACCTTGCATTAGCTTCCTCACTCATGAAGTAAAAGCCATTATGGAAAGAAAATTTGAAGAATGCCTAAAAGTGTCCAAACACACATCATATAGCTATGATAAAGAAAGAGAAGTAATGGAGTGAATTACAGAAATTAGTACCAAGTATCTGACAGATGATAGGGTGGCCAGAAAGCATCAAATTCTATTATTGGACCCATGCCAGCACAGAATGTCATGATCATCATTGTGCACAAAGGAAGTGTGGTGGTGAATCACACACTTGCTCTTGAAAATTTTTGTCTGAAATTGTCATTTATCTCCTGGGCAAAGCTATGCAGGCATTACTAAACAAGTTTTGTTTTGTTTTGTTCTTTTTAAAATTTTTTTATTATCCATAATTAGATACATGTAATAAGCGAATAATGTGTTGATGTCTATAATTCCCCTGTTTCCCTCTTCCCTGTCCCCGATCAGCTGGGTATCCTCCTCCATGGGCAGTCTGGCTCAGTCCATAAGGTAGAGGGTTACTTTATTGGCCACGTAGCATGCCTAAATTCAATGATAGCTATGAAAATGCTATTGTTCTAAATACAGGGATATCTGGGAATGGTGGCACGGCACACACTTGCCATCCAAGCATTTGGGAAGCTGCGGTGGAGGACAGAGAGTAGGAGCCCAGCCTGGGCTACAAAGAAAGACCCTGTCTCAGGTTTTTATATCAGGAATGATTCTGAATATTCCTGAAGACCTTTGGAGACATGTCTCTGAGGAGATTTGACTGGCAAAAATAAGCCAGCAGAGAGGGACAATAGTCATTTTGTTTTGATTGATAATGTTAATACATGAAGATATGTAATTTGATCATAAGCCACCTCCATAACCCCAATTTGTCCCTTATTCCCAGCCATATTCCACTGAACCACTCCCTCTTTCAATGTAGTTCTTCTATTTTGATGTCTCATTCTTTTTTCCTTCAATACCATCTATTTCAATATTGTGCAGATCTTGTATAGCTAAGGACAATCACTGTGAGGTCATAAATGTACCAGCTAGTTCATATTCAGGAGACAATACTCCAAAGTACTCCACCCTACCCTGTGGCCCTTACTTTCTCTCTGCCCACTCTTCCACAAAGTCCCCTGACCTTTGGAGGCAATAGAAATAGGAGTCTTTACAGGCTCTCATGTTCAGCACTTTGATAAATTTCAGGTCTCCTCAGTATTTACAGCCATCTTCACAGAAAAGCATCTCTGGCCAGTGGTAAGAGCAGTATTGATATTCCTCCTGATTCCTCCTCTGCAATGAGCAAGTGTGATAGAGGTGTCTCATCCAGTCATGACCAATTACCAATCACTTCTTCTCACCACCTTAATGAGTTTTGCTTGTGTTCATGTATTAAGCATGTAGTCACCACCATCTGCGTACAAAAAGCTTCTCTAACTAAAAATGAGAATAACCTTAATTTACGGATATAATTGCAACTATTTAGAGCAAAATTTGATGGGCACCATTGTGATGGAAATCCATTTAGCCAAAGAAGAATTATACCTCCCACCAGCCCCAAGGCTTATAACCTTCCAAGAAATATTTGCTTACATATAATGTCAATAATCATCTATGGTTCCTCAGTGGTAACAATGAGGGTCTCCACTGGCCTCCCCAGCCACCATCTTCTTCCATGGTCAAGAGTGCCCTAGAAGTCTCTGTCTTTTTGGGGACTTGAGACAGTTAATCCTCCATGTCATAGTTCAGAGTCAATAGGGACCAGATGGAACCTTGGTAATCTTGCATTCAAGAAAAAAAATAACACTTCTTTTGGATTTCTCTGGACATTCTAAGTTTTATGAATTCACTTCTAATCTTAACCTCATAATTTTGACTTGCCTTTTTTTTTTCATTTAGGTCCCCTTTTCCTTCATGTAGATTTCAATTGTCAAAGCCAGTGAAAGTATATGTACTAGTTGGTTTAGGTCGCCTTTTGGTCCCATGGGTTTTTGAGGCTCTCTCCTGATACCAGGGCCTACTAAGCAATGAAATGTTTTCTATCAAAGGTTTCTCATCAGGGCATGTATTGTCAATATTGATAGATTTATGGAAAGATTCCTTGAACCTGCTATAAAGCATGATAGGATTCTCATTTTTTTTATTGTGATCTCACTAATTTTGTCCGAAATGACTGTTGTAATTATATACCCCATCCAATTTCTTTTTACATGTGTTGTTTCTGAGAGTATCCTTCTGAGGGTCGAATATTAGAAAGAGTTGGTTACTAGGGGTAACCAAATAGGGTGTGGGAGGTTTTATATTTTGTTTGACAGACTGGGGCTATGTAAGTCTTTGTTCTCTGTGCATGTCTTTTCCCTTGATGCATCTGATTGCAATAATATTCATGCCTGTCATGCATATGCATAGGATAGTAAATAGGGAATTTGCATAAAAGTTCACTTTGAGGACACAGTTTCTCATAAACATGCACCTACAACCAGTTTACACTGGGTAGGTTCACTGTTTATAGTCCCAGGATGTGTTTGACCACCAAAAAGTGAGTTGCTAGAGTAGAGTTGCTTTGTTTGGAGCAGGATATGTATAGCCAGGTGTATGTGGATTCCTAGGTTTTCAAGCCTTCTCTATGAACTGCCTACCTCAATATCTTATGGTAGACAAGCAAGTTGTGTCCTCTGATTATATTGGAATTTTAAGGATGATTGGGACATAGAATCAGAGTACTAAGCATTCTGGGAAGAGGAATAAATCAGAGAAAGCCAAGGAAGTAAACCTGTGATGGGAAAGCTACTATTTATTGCGGAGAAATAGCCAGGGATATAGACATTGGGACAGATAACCAAGGCTACAGAAGTATCAATAGAAGATAGGGAAGCACTGAATTATTTTTCTTTTTAATTTAAGAGCTTTAGAGTGGAGAGTGACATAATCTGGTACAAATCTGTCCACAATCTTTATGAAACATGGCTAACAGAATGCAGACATTGGAAGAACAGCTGAGCAGCTATTGTAATAACCAGAAGTATAGGACTTAGAAGCAGGCAGTGGCAGCATGAACGGAAAGAAAATGATGCATTAAAAGATCTTTCTTAGTCAACAGGACTTGGAGACTTTCTGAGGGGATGATATTGAAGAAGTGAAAAAAAAATGAAGGAATTTTCTAACTTCTTCAATTTGGGTAAAGAAAAAGATTCTTCACTGACAGAGTTCAATTCATGTCTTGAATTAGGCACTGTAATGGTTAAGTTTTGTTGTCAACTTGACCTTTCAAGTAATCTTGGGTGGGTCTCTGAGGATGTTCACAGGAAGACAGCCTTTCAGTAGGGGGCAGGATGTAAGGAAGCTCAAAGAAGCTGGAAGTAAACATCCTTTCCTGTTTGGGCAGTGCAGGAAGGAAATGCCAGAGACTCAGGGAGCCATTAAGTCTGGGAAAGGGTTGCAAGACCCCACCCTAAGCCTAAAGGGGAAGAAATTCTCTCCTTGGCGCGTTCCCTGGCCCTCCTGCCTGTTCCCTGTTCTGTGTGTGTGGTGTAAGTGATAGGTTTTTCTCTTTGCTCGGACCTGTGAAAGAGGGCCAGTCTCTTTCACTGTTATGGAACTCCCCCTCAATCTGCAGTTTCAATAAATACTTTCCTCACCCAAATTGTGCCTGTTTTGAACATTTATCCCAGAGGTCTGTGGCTGAGTGTGACAGGCACACAATTCCTTCCTCTTTAAAACAGAAAAAAATTAATAATTGCTCATTGTCTATAAATACTTTCAAATGATTATCAACATATGACATGTGCTAGAACTTTTACAGTGCCATATTAATTTTGTATAACAAACTTTAAACCTCATGACCTTTAAGATTAGCTTCTTGCTTGATTTCATGCAAATTAGACTTTACTGTTAAGGAGGATCCAGTCAACTTGGTTTCACAGCATCTCTCTCCTTGAACTCTCAGTTCTTGGGAACATTTTCTTCTCATGGCAAGATTTCCCCCAAGAGAGGCAACCAAACAGCTAGGGAACATTTAAAGTTTTTTTTTTAATTTTCAGATACTATCTCCTTGAACTTAGGCTCCTTCTGCCTCAGTTTCTCCAGTTTCAGAATTACATGCCTGCACCACAATACTCATACATTCTCTCACACACAGTCTCTCTCTCTATTTTCATTTCTCTCTTCCCTCACTCCCCCTTTCTCTAGTATCTCAGGTTGACCTCAAATTCACTATGTAGCTGATGATGACCCTGAAGTTCAGATCTCCCTGATTCTACTAACCAAGTGCTGGTCTTACAGACATGTGCCACCACTTCTGATTAATATGGTGCTTGGGATGGAACACAAGGCCTGGTACATGCAAGGCAAACACTATGCCAACTGAGCTACATCCCTTGTACAAGCGTCAAGCAATTTACATTAGGAAAAGCATAGCCACATTGGCATCTCTCCTCAGGTAAGAAGAGGAAGGTACATTACACCCCTAAGCGATTTTCAGCAAACATTTATCTAAACCAGAGGAACATTTTCCTTTTAGGTCATCTAAAACATCAGAAATGTGGCTACAGCCCCTTCCCCCACAGCTCTAGAAAATCTTAATATCTTCCCTGGAGATCAGCCAGTTCCATGGTACTTCCCATTGCTGGTGCAGCCTTACTTATGAGAATAATCAAGGATCCTACTTGAAGTAACATATTGCACTATGTGCCAATTTGAAGAATAACTAAATACATGTGATGGAGAGGAAGGGATAGGAGGCAATGTTTGTCTCTGCCTGTAAATATGAGGAACATCTTTGAGATCAGTCCTCACTGGCACCTGGCATGCTTTTACCTTGCTGTGTTAGGGATTCCCACTGCAATCTCTTTTTGCTTTCCCTTGTATCTCTTCCCATAATGTAGGGAGTTTACAGTAATAGCATTGGGATGCAGCAGAGCTTCAGGCAGAAAAGGTTAAACATTTTTAAAATGCAAACCAGATAAATTTTTAAATAGCTCAAAATAGTCTTGGAGCCACAATGCCTCAGTGCTATCTTCAACCATTCTCTTAACAAAAGACATTCCTCTAGCATGCCAACTTCTCATTTGTCAGAGGAGAGATTTCCCTGTCTCCTCAGTGGCAGTTTGTATAATTTAAGGTGACTCTCTGTACAGGAAAGTTCACCTTGCATTAGCATGTTTTCTTTAGTAAGCACTCTCTTGCAAGGGCTGTAGTATAAACATGAGTGCCTGCGAATATGAACATTTATTAAATAGTGTTGATGAATATTTCAATACCATGGGGAGAGCAATTCATAGCTCAATCATTCAGGCTGTTTTAAGTGTAGTGCAGGACAATTCCACTACATCTTCCATTAATATTTAGTTGCCCATTTTATCCTGTTTACCTTTTTGGTTAATATATAATTTAAAGCCTGTCTGCTAAAAAGGGGGGAAAAGAACAGCTGTTCATCTGCTTTTAACAAATCTCTGGTGAGAGCTTTTACCTCATTTAAAATTCATTGCAAAGAGTTTTTTTTTAATATCAGTAACACAAAACCTCAGGTATTAAAAGTAAAATTTGGAAGCGTCTCACATGCGGGAAGCTTAGCTGTGACTTGGGTTTGATTACACTTCCATGGCAGAGTGACAGGTATTGACAGGAAACATCTGACTTGCCAACCACTGTGCCATGTGTCATGTCCTCATGAAACAGAACACCCTAACTCAGCCTGACACATTCTGACATGTCGGAAAGTTGTTATGCACTCTGCTGAAAGTGAATCCTGTCATCTCAGCCGTGCAGATTTGACTGATGGGATCAAATACATCTATGCTCGCTAAAGGACAAGAAAGTCACATATGTGCATGGTCTCGGGAAGCTGGGGAGTCCCTGAGACATTAACCATCACTCTGGCTTGGCTTTCTCTCTTTACTACCCTGCATCCATTTTAGCTTCTCTTTCTCTCTGTTGGATGCAGTTGCCTGCATGGCATGAGTTTGTCCCATTGGAAAGGATCCTGACATGAGAGCTGTCCATAGTGCTGGAGGCCTCACAGACCCCACCCCCAGGCCAGTTAGTAAAAGCCATTATATAGGGAGCCAAACCAGAAAGGATGATTCTCTGCTTTTATCCTAAACCATTTGGAGTCAGTGGTTTCCAAAACAGTGGACTACATAATCTCCTGGTTCTCTGACTCAACTTGATCTGTGCATTGGGTTCATTCCTCCTGTGTATGGTCCTATTACCTGTTTAATATCCTCAGCTTACTAAGCCAATAACAGAAAAGTAAACGCAAAATCACCAACAACACTGCCATTCCACTACAGCTGGGGAGTTTCTGCTCTAGTTTTCTTAGCTATCCTTGTCTCCCTTCGTTATTTCTTCCCTAGTCTTTGCTGAGATTGGTCCCCTTTCTCCAACTCTCAGGTAATGGAAGCGCTGACTTAGTGCTTCCTCCCTCTCATCCATTTGCCCATTCACAAGTAATTGCTAAGCATCTGAAGCAGGCATGTCTTGTGTGTTAGAAATGCAACAATAAAGATGTGCTCTACGGTGCTGAATGCTGAGACATGTCCATGCATAAGCCAAGAGCGCCTTAGGATTTTCAACAAGGAAAGAGATCAAATAAAACTATTAATTACAAAGCTCCCCCATTATTTATACATTGTATTTCATCAATTTGGTGAAATTTTTCTCCAGTTCTTGAATATGGACTGTCCTTGGGTCTTGGTTTGCCAAGTAGAAATGAACAAAGAAATTATGTGCTAATTCTGAGTCAAAGCCTCAGAGGCTTCTTTGTTTCTATTTTCTTTTTTTAATATTTTATTTATTCATTTTCAAGCAAGTTGAGAGAGAGAGAGAGAGAGAGAGAGAGAGAGAGAGAGAGAGAGAGCGCACCAGGGCCACCACCTTGTGGGTCTGGCTTATGTGGGTCCTGGGGAATTGAACCCGGGGCCTTAGGCACTGGAGGCAAGTGCCTTAACCTCTGAGCCATCTCTCCAGCCCTGTTTCTATTTTCTTTAGACCCTATTGCTGTCTGGGCAAGTATGCCAGAAAAGAAGAGACCATATGGTGCTGAGATGAGGCATCCATGCTGCGACAATCCTAAAGCCCTGGACATGGTAGAGATCAGCTAAGGTCAGAAGTGTGCCTCCCAAATACATCATCAGCCATGGAGGCATGAATGATCTGGGGCCCAAAGAACTGTCTGACCAGGAGGTGGCCATTCAGAAGGCCAGCTTCTCCATATATTGGTGGCAATAAAAATACAGAATGTTGTAGTTTATTAAGTGTAGGGTTGGTTGTAATACATGTAATATATAATTGATTGTAATATTCCCTGAAGTTTTCCTTCAGTCTGGTTAGGAGGGACATGGCTGTATTCTCTTAGTCTTCTTTTCCTGCAGGAAACCCCATTTAAGTAGCTTTGAGAGGGTGGACTTATAAAAGATCAGAACCTGGCATGGCCAAGCATTACTGTAATACCAGCCCTAGTGGGCACAAAAAGTAGATTATTCCTGGGGCTCTCTGATCAGCCTGTCTGACCAAAAAGTAAATAGCAGCCCAAGGTTGAGTTAAAAATCTGTCTTAGTCTAATGTGGTGGCACACATCTTTAATCCCAGCACTCAGGTGGCTGAGGTAGAAGGACTGCTGTGAGTTTGAGGCTAGCCTGGGCTATAGTAAATATCAGACTTGTCTGGGCTAGTGTGAGACCCTGCCTCAAATCCCTATCCCCCAAAATAAATTTTGTCTCAAGGAAACAAGTGGATGAGCAAAAAGAGGAAGGACACATATGTGTGCTGAGAACATGTGCACACACATGTGCATATACTACACACCAATTACATCATATACCATACCACACAGACACACACACAAGCATATGTGCACCAAAATAATAGAAAGAAAATAAATGCTTCTTTATCAAGCAACTGCATCAAGTCATTCAAAAATTAAGTGTGAGCTTGAAATTCAATGAGACCCAAAATTTAAAATAAGGAAAAATGTGGTTTAAATTGAATAACAGTTTGTATTCACTTATATCTCATCAGAAAGGGACCCTTACATATGTCTGGGTGTAATAATTTACTTGTTTGCGTGGAAAAATAAATGCTATAATGTAACTGTACAGAGTCCAAATTATGGTTACAATTTATGCTTCTTTCCCCTCCCCCTGATATTTCCTTCTGTACTAATAAATCACAGACATTAGATGGGCTAGTGGGGATGCCTATTAAGTCATCTTACCATTCCCAAGGAGCCATATGTAAATCTGTACTACAGTATGTTTTCAAATGCCTTCTCCAATATAGTTGAAAATGGATTGAAAAAATGGTTCACCATAAAAGCTCTGACTGGAAATGTTATATATAAACACTTTACTGGAAGAGAAATTAATGCACAAATTAGAGTTTTATCTGACCAAAACCCACACCAGCAAGGAAATTAAAAATAATGGTCAGATTTTCTTCCTCACCTCTCCCTCTCCCCTTTGCATTTTTCTACAGAGGTTTCAGAAAGTTCTCACTGAGTGCTGAGACCACGTTAGTCTTAGAATTATTAGAATGGATCTAATAATGTTTTAATAACTACCTTAATGACATGGCTGATCAGAATTTCTTTGCCTTGGCCAAATACTCATAGGTTGATTAAGGTCAATGAGTCTAAATGCCTTGGCCTTCTGCATGAGTCTTAAAGATTGGGAATTAGTGCTTGAAGTCTTTTATATATATATATATATATTATTCTTACTCTGAAAATATTGAAGTGAAATAAGGGAATCTATTCTGGTCTAATTCCTGATTTGAGTGGATATTCATAAGTGTCTAGGGCATCTAGTGAGGTCTCTGGAGTTAAGAGAACCTGTGTGGGTATCCAAACTAAGGTAGGGTAGCATGATCTTGATAAAGGCTACTTATATATGGGAAATCTCAATTTTCTCTTTTTTGAGATGATGGAACAAGATATTTTGCTAGAATTTTTATTAAGATCAAATGAGAAAATGCATACTAAAGGACATAGATTAATGTTTTTATTTTTCTCAAGGGTGTTCTGCCCAGTATAAGGGTTTGGCATAAAAGGTACACTGCAAAAAACAGTTTAAATGACATTAAGTAGTTCTCTTCTGTGAGACTTCATAGAAAAGGTTTGAAATTTAGTAACAGAGAGAATTTTATTTCCTTGATTCACTTGACTGTGGTACTGCACTTATGAACAGGAAAGGTATTGTGCAAAAATTGTAAGTGCCCAGAAATAGCCTTTTAATTTCTTTTCCTGTTCTCCTCATCATAAACTGCTCCCAGCAGCTTCCAAGCTCTCAAAGGTAAAGCTGCCTTCTGAATCTTCATACTTATTCCTTTCTCCAAAGTTTTGAAGCAATAAGATGACTGAATAATACCCAGTTGCCCTTCAAAACCCATGTGATGAAGTTTTGAAATTCTATGCTCAAGACATCAAATCTAGTTCTCAAAGGCTCTGGTACACCCAACACGAAGGTGAGTTTCTGTCTCTCAGACCCTTTATGCCTCCATCTTTCTGAATTTGCCCTTGAAACCACAATTGCATGTGTCTGAAACAATTGCTCTTAATCAGGGCTGGTAGTTACTATATCAAAGCTTATCATATTCTATGGATGTGGGACAGGACAGCCCTTGATAAATTTATTAAAATGTTTTTTGTTCACTGATTTCTCACTATAATTTAAAAAATAGCATTTATAGGCTGCTAGAATCAAAGAACATTAAAAATTAAAAATCTATCCACCCACCCATATATTACATCCTTACCAGTACCCAGCGGTGTCAAGGCAGCCAGGTCCTATTCCCAAGAAAGCTGAGGTTTTTCTAGGGCTTGGCCTACAGCTCTGTGCTCTGGAGAGCTGTATCCCAGCAGCAAGGACTGTGATGGGCTTGCATAGTCCTGGGAACCCAGAACAGAGTTCAACCGCAAACTCCAGGCAGCATTTGAGCATGTATTTGTGGAAAACCATTGTGCATCCTCCATGTATTATAATACATGTCTTTTCAGTTTTTCACTGTGAAAATTTCAAGGCTTGGTTTTTTTATCCTTTGTATCAGATATGTTGAGTTACACATTCACGCCCATGGAAATGGATTGGAAATGTCCTCCTGTGCACAGGTGGTACATGCTGATACTTTCCAGATCTTAATGTTTGGGGTCCTAGGGCTCTCACCACATCCCCTCCCAAGAGCAAGGACAGGTGAAAAAAGGAAAAGCAAGGCGAGAAAGTTCTACTCTGTCCTTGCCTGAAGGCACCCCACTCCCAAGTCTCCCAAGGCAGAAGAACCTGGTAAAGGTTAGAACCAAGGTCTTGAAGCTGGAGTCTGAAATGAAGCCTCTTACCTACCCCTTGCTGGCCTTTAGCCACATGCTGTGCTCAAGGGGGTGTGCCCTGCAGTCAGCAGCTGTGTGCTCTGGGAGGGCAGGCCCTGGTCCTCTGCAGGGGGTTCACCACTTTGAAAAGGGAGAAATGGGCCACCACAGTGCACCGAGAGTTACATAACCATATTGTTCCATTTCAGAGGAAACACCAGGGGAAGGCACTTCCTCCTCCATAGTTCCCCTTACAAAACAGTCAGCTAGAGCAGGGCTTCCTAAACTTTTTCCATGTGCGACCCCTCTTTGCCCAAGAAAATTTCGCATGACACCAGACATATAGGTCATAAAATAGGTATGCAATAATTTACAGATAGTAAATTATAAAACTAATCTTCTTTCTATTTTTATATAATTTTTAGTATCCAACTGTGATAAACAAGGTCTACTTGCATGAGGATGGGAGGAGCATTACTGACCAGAGTGCAGGCAGTTTCCCAGTCACTGTACCACTGAAGAGCACGAACCCCTTTCCCTAGCAACCATCAAATGACAAACCTCTGGGAGGTTTAGGGTCTTCAGAGCCCCTCCCCCAGGCATGATGGAAAGTCCATGAGCTAATTTTGTGCAGGAGCCCATAGCAGTTATTACATTTCTTAAAGTGAAGATAATCCCATGTAGTATGACAGTCATTATCTGAATCTCTTGCTTTTTGTGAAAATAAATTCAAAATTGAATCTCTTAAAACCATTTGGCTGTCACTCTCCCATTTTCCTCTGACATCTCTTGTCTAGATTGATCTGATGGAAGATATTGTGGTATCAAGTGGTTTCAGCAATACCACTTATCGTCCCCACCTCTGAATTCTTAAGCTTTCAGTGGAATAAATGTGATCTCCAGTGGGAAGAATCTCTACACATTTATAATTGTAAAAACAGCTGCAAATAATTGTTTGGTGTCTCTGCTATTTCCTTTTCCACGGTCTAATTGCCTGTTATTATTATAAGTGCACATGACTTTTCCTTGGTGCTTGTAACTGTTAAATACATACAGTTAGTGCTTGGAAAACTCTTTGTTTTAAATTCTTGGTTATAATACTTTGCTTTTGCTAGGGCTCGATTTATCCTTTAGTTTTAATCCTTACATCTTCCCCCCTGATATGACCTTTTCCTTGTACCTTAAAATCTGATTTTTTTCTTTTCTCTTTTATTGAGGTACCTTTCACAATATGAGTAATTTAGTAAGCAGAATTAACAACTTGATTTCAACTATTTAATCTTCTGTGACCCGAGAAAGCTATCCCAATGAACGAACGAAGAGCAAGAGTTATGGGCTCTCCCAGCTTACTCCGTCACTGCTGACTGGCTATCCTTCTATCAGCCAGGCTCCAGCCCAGGCACCAGCATTGCTGCATGTCCCTGTTGCTCTCTTTTTGTGGAATCACTCAGGCTCATTTTATTCTGGGGCTGCTTACTTTTCAAAGCAAGATTCTTTCAGGAATCTTTGTTAACCCGGGGATAAGTAATTTGTAAGCTTTTGCACCTTATTCAAAATATCAGAGGCTGCCTCCTGACCCAGTGTACAGCCAGTTTTATTTTAAGCTATACTAAATAAGTGCTTTGCCCATTTGTAGTATTCCAGAATCCTGGACACTTCCTTGCTTTCCTTTACCTCACTGATAAAAATAATAAAATAAAATAAAATAAAAAATAAAGTAGAAGTGTCTTCAGATCTGACCCTGAGGCACACTGGATCTTCTAGCCCCGGGGTGGTGACAGTAGTCCTTCAGTGTGTCTCACATGCCTGTGTCACTACCTTTGTCCCTGACACCTCCAGCCAGTGACTTCTTTGCCTTCATTTCCCATCTTTTCCTTTTATTTATCTAAGAAAAGTTTCTATTTGTAGTAAATACACATGTACTCACTTCAGAAGATACAAGTGTGTTAAGGTGAATGGTGGCCCCAAAGTTTTAATTTTCTTTTCTTGACTTGCTATACCAAAAGGAAACTTAACACTGTTTTATTTGATTCGTTTATTATTTATATTTTAGATATTATTTGTTGGCTTTCTAATGTGGAAGATGAACATGTGCTTCTTTATTGCCTGCATTCTAATACTCCCTGCTCTTCATCTTACCAACAAGATAGAATTACTTGTGTAAAATCCACATTTAGTATTTACATTATTTTTACCATGACTACTATTTAGCCCTGAGTTATGTGCTAAATAACATTAATGTTTTTCTGCCAGTATAATCTGTTTTCTTTCTTGAATAGATTATTTTTTTTCTTGTTTTCCCTTCATTGTTCTGTATACTTTAAAGAGTCCAATTGTAAACTCTCTGCCAGTTACTTAAACCTCTTTTCAATAATTTCATTCACAGCTGTTGTTCAAACATTTTATCATCTCTCAGACACTAACTCAGAATAAGTTGACTTACTTTGGTCTTCACAAGATGCATTTGTACTTGGATACTCACTTGCCATCTTCCAAGACTTGTTTTGTTCCTGATCCATATTGGACCTCCTACTCTTGTTTCAAAGTTTCATTATCCTCTGTTAAAGAATAGGTGGGGATGAGGACAAAAATGGAACATAAGACATAGGAAAGTGTAAGGAGGATATGATGGTTAGGTTTTGTTGTCAACTTGATCTTTTTAATTATCTTGGGTGGGTCTCTGAGGATGTTTACAGGAAGGCAGCCTCTCAGCAAGGGGAAGGATGTAAAGAAGTTCAAAGAAGCTGGAAGTAAACATCCTTTCCTGTGTAGATCCTGCAGGAAGGAAAGTCCAGAGATTCAGGAAGCCACTAAGTCTGGGATAGGGTTGCAGGACCCCATCCTAAGCCTATATAAAGGGGAATAAATTCTCTCCTTGCCCCTCCTGTCTATTTTCTGTTCTGTGTGTGTGGTGTAGGTGATGGGTTTTTCTCTCTACTTGGACCTGTGAAAAGGGCCAACCTCTTTCACTCTTATGGAACTTCCCCTCAATCTGTAGTTTAAATAAATACTTTCTCCCCAAAACTGAGCATGAAGATTCACCCCAATGTCATGTGGCTGAATATGACAGAGGAATTATGGGCCAAAAGAGTAGAGTGGTAGGGTTAGGGGTAGGGATATGGTAGAGGAGTATATATGGGGAGAAAAGAATCAAGTGAAGTATTATATAAATGTCATAAGGAAAACTATTATGTTATAAGCTAATTTAACAACTAAAAATAAATAAAATTAAAAAGAAGAAAATGAACAAAGGGATAATTCTTCAGCAAAACTTGCTAAATCAGAGTAAGGAAAACTATATCCAAGGCCATTATGATAAGTATAGGAATGTTACAATAGCCTTTGAAGGGAAGAGAGAGAGAGAGAGAAAGAGAGGGAAAGAGAGAGAGGGAGGGAGGGAGAGGCTCCTCTCTAAATGCAAGGGGATTATAGGTATTTTTTTCCAAATTGAAACTTCTCTTCTGAAGGTAGGAGGGAGGTTCTCGAAGTTTAGGAGGTAAATAACTTATATGACTCAGGAAGCTTCTAAAGAAGGATTCACAAGTTCACTCTCCAAGTTTATATAAGCAATAACCATTACTGGGAGACTCTCCAATGTCTGAGCTGCATGACCCAAGGCAATAAGAAGGAAATCTGTAGAGCTTTGCACTTGGCTTTTGCCACCTGAGGTCTTCGTGAATATCACGGACTAGAAGGCAATAAAGAACAGGCATTACTTAGGCATGAAACCAGGCATGAAAGAGGTGGTGTTTTGTGGCCAGTTCATAGCACAGATAGAACTGCATTCATGGGAAAGCTAAGAGAGAGGTAAATTTAGCAAAGATCTCAGGACTGATCTGGGCCTTTTGCTTCTTTTTGACCTGGTCATACAACCAAAATGATACAAAGGCCCATGGTGGGATGTGTTGGTTATGTATTAGGGAAAGTTCTGAAAAATCTGAAAGACTTTGGCCAGCATGTAAATCAGGCTTGTAAAGTGCAAAAGAAACCAAGAGGCAATGCGACAAGAGAAAAACAGACAAAACGAGTCTCTTTGGTCACTCAAAGGCAATGTGGCATATTTGTGACATGCTGGAGTTCCTAGGAGAAAAGGTTTTAAAACTTGAGCAGTAGTTCATGGAAAAAAGGTTAAGCTTGGGGTCAAGGAGATTGCTAAAAGGATAAAGTAGTTGTCTTAGAAACACGAGGACCTGAGTTTGGATCTCTAGCACCTACATAAAGAGCCAGTTGTGGCAGTGTGTGCTTGTAATCCCAGCACCAGAGAAGCGAGACAGCATTTCCAGGGGCTCATTAGCTAGCTCACCTATCTGAATCACAGGGTTCCAGCTTCCGTGAAACCTTGTGTCAAAATAAGGTAGAGAGCTGGAGAGATTGCTTGGCAGTTAAGACACTTTCCTGCAGAGACAACTACTGAAATTCAATTCCCCAGTACCCACATAAGTCAGATACACAAAGTGGTGCAAGTGTCTGGAGTTCATTTTCAGCAGAGTCCCTGGCAGGCCCATTCTCTCTATCTCCCTCTACTTACAAATAAATAAATTAAACTATTTTTAAAGAATAAGGTGTAGAACAATTGAGGAAAACACTAAACATTGTCCTCTGGCCTCTACACACATGTACACCTGCACACATGCATACATTTATAGAGGCCTATACACCACAACATGCACATGCAAAACTAAAAAGAAAAGAGTAAGTTTTTCCTATAGATGGGCAGTTATCCTCCTGTGTATATGGTACAAAGTGTACTGGAAATGGAGACTCTATGTCCAGCCAGGAGCTCTTTCAATAGCCAGGTGTGACCAATGGAAAGACAAAGGCCACAGTTCTGATCCAGAACTTGTCAAACCAGGAATCCAATTCCAGCAGCAAGCATGGCAGACTAGCATGAAACCTTTGAGCTTGGGCCAGAGCAATCAGCTTTCTGACACCATCAGGGGTACAGAGATGCCATTTTACCGAATACTACTTTTTTGAAGAAACAATTGTCAGAAGTGGTGTATTGTGATGTCTTGAATCTTGATTTGTTTTAGTATCCCCTTAGCTACTCAAAAGCATGGATTCTGGTGTGCATAACCTGCTCTCCATTTGTCAAAAGGTTTCATTGCTTAATACTAACTCTTGAATGTTATGCAGATTTTTTGAAATTGAAAAGAACAGTAATGGCAGTAACTGCATACTGTATGTGAGGGAACCCTGCAAGGGCATATTCAAAAAGCCATAAGAGAGTTGAAAGGAAATAGTGCCAGGGTGGGATATCCCTCAAGACCATACAGACCAAAAAGGCTATTTCCACTGATATTGGGTGCATGCCAGAACTATACGGCATGGTCCTATTGCTTAAGGCTCTTATGCTTTGACTACAGGACTTAGAGAAGTCAGATTCAGGCTGAACTGTAATCTCCCCTCCTGATGGGTACCTTTCACAGTGCCAGAAGGACTTACACAAGGTGTTTAGAGGAGAATCATGGTTAATATTTTACTTGACTATCGTCCTGTATGTGATAGTGCCAGCATGCCAGGCAAAATTTGCCCACAGTGTAATAATGCAGTGAATATTAAGGATGCAACCAGATGCTTTACAATTAGATTTAAATTCCACTCCATAAGAGAAAATTTATATAAGCCAGGGCAAAAGCGCATGACTGAGGAAGCCATAAGCCCCATTGGGGACTCTACTCCACTGTTATTGTTCTGTTAAATGGATGTAATATTCCTGTCAAACTGCTTTTCAAATGTTTGTATTCCTGCCCATTGATTACTACTTCTGTGAGTCATGTAGTGAGAGTTCTTGAAACTGTTGGTGTACTATAAACTTGTAACTGGACAAGAATCACTGATCATTGCTGTGCTATAACGGCTCAATATATAGCCATAATTGGAAGAATGTAATCTCATATCTATATTACCCTCTCTAAAGCTCAGGGTAATTTATAGAAGAGGAGACTGGAAAGAATATACGAGCTGGAGGAAGGGGTAGAGTGATGTGTAGCTATTTCCTATAAATTAAAACAATTCCTCCAGGAGAAAGATGGAAGCTTATAAGGCTAGGGACAATTACAGTGCTCAGGAAGTTCCTAAAACTTACAAGAATCACAAGGCCCCTCCCTAAGATTATATAAGAAGTCTTCAGTCAGCCAAGATGATGCCTGTAAGTCATGCAGGAATCTCTATAGATGTACCCATTATAAATTGTCATCTATGCTGGGGTGGGTTTTTCATTGATGTAGTTGTCACTCACCAATATTCTATAAGTAGCCCAATAAACTCTGATTGACTAAGATAGACATGAATAGAATAATTTTTTTGTCTGTTGCCAAAGCCCTATTGGGGTTTTGTGGGACATGAAGAACATAAGGTTAAAGGAAAGTTGAGACTGGCCTGAAAATCCGATTATGTCATTATCTGAGACCTGTAAGAGTTCAGCTGAAGTCTCCTTCCCCCTCCCTGAACTCCAGCTGCCTGTTGGGCCCCAGCAAACCCAGATAAGGCCAGGTACTTCAAGGCTTGAGTTTACTGAGTCCACATAATTCAGCTATAAGGTAATAACAAGATTGGGCAATGAGAAAGTTCAAAGGTCACAGCTTCTCTACAGCCACTGCCATCTGTTACATGCTGAGAATCACATAACTCCCACCATCTGGGGCTAAGAACCCCCCTCCCCAACTTATCTATGCAAACCAGGCATAGATAGGTTACTGGCCCTGCCAATCCCTTCATGAAACATCCACAGGCCACCTTGCCCCTGCCAATCCCCTTGCCGCTTATGCCTCTGCCCCTCCTTTTTGTTCCTAAATAAAAACACCCTCCCCAAAATAATAAATGAGCTCTTCACTGCTAGTGTCTCCTGATAGTTCTTTCTCTTGTGGGCTCACTGCTGTCCTAAGACTCTGTGCACCCAGCCATGTGGATGAACTCAGTTGTTAGTATACAATGACCCCCCCCCCAAGGAATCCATGGACCACAGGGATGAATAGACATTTGTTCACATCTCATCATGAAAAGTCACACGACAAACAAGGAAAGTGGGACTTTACAGCCAAAGAACATTGGATAAAAACTTACTGAGAAGAGCTACAGATGGCAGTGTGGCACAAGTGTCCTCTTGGATTATTGCTGAGGATAAATCTCCTGAAGAAGAGGGTGGACAGGTAGATGAGAAACCTGGTCATACAAGTGGATCATGAGACAGACTTTGGGCATAGCAAGAGGGTTTTTTTTTTTTCCTATATCTGGATTTGACAAGGAAGATGGGTCTAGAAAATTCAGAAGCCTGACTAATGGTTGACTTAGCAAAGAATCTTTATCACTTTGCATATCTGCTGATATTAAAGATAATTTTCAGTCTTTCTTCTCTTTACAGTTTTTGAATCCTCTAGGATGTTATGATTTCTTTACTGAGTATTTGATAGTTCTTAGATATCTTCTCATATCGCCATTTAGGAAGCTCTGGGAGTAAAAGTGGCCTTCACATCAATGTGGGGTTGTCTGGAAGTGAAGTTGGGGAACTCCTGATCCTGTGTCATTTTTTTTTTGTCATTGAACACTTTCTTCAGAACCCATGTGAATAAGGCTTAATGGACTTTGAAATAGAAAGTTAAGCACTATAATTTCTAGAATTCAGAGACAAATATTCTATTTTTCTAGATTTTTTAATCTTTTAAAAATATTTTATTTATTTCTAAGAAGAGAGAGAGAGAGAGAGAGAGAGAGAGAGAGAGAGAGAGAGAGAGAGAGAGAGGGGCACCCTCAGGGCTTCCAATCACTGCAAACACCCTTCAGATGCATGTGTTACTTTGTGCATCTGGTTTTATGTGGGTACTCAGTAATAAAACCCAGATCATCATATTTTGCAAGAAAGCATCTGAGTCACTGAGCAATCTCTCCAGCCCTTTATGCTTTTTAAAAATAAAACTATTTTATTTATTCGAGAAGATTGACATACATACAGAGAGAGAGAGAGAGAGAGAGAGAGAGAGAGAGAGAGAGAGAGAGAGAGAGAGAGAAGGAGAGAGAGAATGAGAGAGAAAGTTAGTATGAGTACACCAGGGCCTCCTGCTACTGCAAGTGAACTACAAAAACATGTGTCACTTTGTGCATCTGGCTTTAGATAGGTACTGGAGACTTGAACAGAGACTATCAGGTTTTACAAGCCAGGAGGTCTTTAAACCACTTAGCAATCTCTTCAGTCCCTCTTTTATCATCTTAACTAGCATTCAACAAAATGACATTAACAAAAGAATCCACAGAGCAATTTGTATTGCTTTATATCACATTTCCCCATTTGGATAAATGGAAAAGCAACCCAACGACAAGTTTGGAGCCTTCATGTATTCCTTCATTACGTTTAGGAATGAGCAAAGCACTGTGAATGAGTGTCAGGATTTCTAAGTACAATGGAAACAGATTTACAAAATTAAAAACACAATATAAACATTTCATATGGTTATTCAACCTCTGATGTCTCTGTCCTCCAGTTTTGTGTACGTGACTTTCCACACTTGTTATGTTATTGTTTACAGGAGGTAGAAATTGAATTATGCCTATGATGTTCTTAAAATGGGAAATAGTAAATTTAATTATGTAGCCCTGCCCTGTCATTCCTCCAAGGAAATATGAGCTCATTCTGCTTTTCTAGTTTGTCTCAGAAAGAATTTGGTAATGTTGCAGGCAGAATAACAACACAAGAAACAAAGAAATGGGACCATACTCATATCCCACCTAGGGTGATCAAAAGTGTTTCATTCTATTTTGATTGATCTCTCCTCTGTTCATCTTCTCTGTTTAATTGAAAAAAAAAATGGCAAAGAGTGCTTAGTATCTAAATCTATGAGAATCAATTCCAAATTTTGTTTAGTAAACTCATATACATATATATATATGTATATATATATATATATATATATATATATATATATATATATATATATATATATATATATATATATATATATATATGCACACACACACACAGAGGCTCAGAGCCTTAAAAATTCCTAATGAAATGCACTTCTTGTAATTAGGCCACCTAGAATTCATAAAGTAGTGCTAGAGTCTCACAGGCATTTATGACATTTCCTGGGAGATGTTCAAAGGTTTTAATGCTTCACTGGCCTCAGAGAATTAAAGGACCACTCCAAGTAGTTAATTTACCACCTGCCCTAATGCTGTGTTCATGATAGTTAAACTGTCATGTGAAATGAAACTAAATTAGCTCTTTGCTTTCAATCCATGGTCAAATTGATCCCATCCCTCAGTTATTATGTTATATAGAAAGGAAAGCCTAGGCTTATGCAATACAAACCATGAAAATTATGAAGTCTCAGAATGCCAGGTGAACTCTGTGAATTCTGCTACAGCAGAGGAATCAAAGTGCTTAGCTTCCAATTCCGTTTAGGTGACTCTGGCCAAGCCTTCCAACTTGTTTGTGCCTGTGATTTCTCATCTATAAAATGAGGGTAGCATTAATATATTAGTATTTTCATCATAGGTTAATGTGGAAAATGCTATGCATATCCTTACATTCAATGTATCATTTGAATGTATCTGCTCGAGCTGAGACCTAGGATAGACGTTGTTTGCACTCAGGCCAGATCTCCTTGCCCTTTTCACTTCAGGTGCTTAGAACTGCTGTGGGAAGCACTAGTCTAAGGACTTTTCTGGCCACATGTAGAATAGAAAGACAGGCAGAAGTTCTTCAGAGTTAATGTTCCTAGAAAAAGTGCCAAACCAAAGACAGAAAGAGTGTTGGTAGGTAAATGTCCAGTTCCTTTATCCTTCCATTCAGATGAATCTGGGTGCCCAGCAGGAATAAACTTTAGCTTCTCATGGAGATAACTGGGTTAGTAATCCATCTAGTACTGCCCTTATTTGCTTGCTCCTGTAACCCTAAGCTTAGTGGTTCAAACATACACACACACACACACACACACACACACACACACACACACACACACACAAAGGCATTAAAAAGGGAAAATTTGAGAGGAAGAAAAGAATCAGTGGGATTGGGAAAGGAGCAGGGGAGAGTAATGAGGGTAAATATGCTAAAATACATCACACAAATGTGTGACTATCTCTCAATGAATCCTATTATTATGTATAATCAACACATGCTAGTAAAAACCTTGAAAACCTTTATATAGTAACAATACATTTCATTGTAATAACCATACATAGAAATTAAAGCAACATACATAAAATATTCAAACTACATTTATTATATCATGAGTAGTACTCACCTTGAAATTTTTCTGTTACTCTTCTTGGACATTTCACAACTTGACATGGATTTTTTTAATTTCTAAATTTACATAGTAAGGGATACATTAATAGTAAAAAGGAAAATCACAATTATTATGACTTACTTTCTGTTACTCAATTTTTATTAGCATTTCATTTTCAAAGTCGACTTTCTGACAATTTTATCTTTTTTAGTTTTAGAAGCTGTCTGATAACCTAGCAATGATTTGGATATCACGTAGCAAACACAATTATAGATTTTGGAGTTTTGGATCCTAGAACCTGATTTCTAATTTCAAGTTGCTGATTGCATAAGCTATTTCAATTAATAACGCTAAGAATACTTTTTCTCCTTGTTATAAAAGCAATTTATGTTTTATGTTAGGTATAAATTTACCAAAAATGCCGACACAGAAAAACTAAGCCTAGGGCTGGAGAGATGGCTCAGCGGTTAAGGCACTTGCCTCTAGTGCCTAAGGCCCCTGGTTCAATTCCCCAGTACCCACATATGCCAGACCCACAAGGTGGTGGCCCTGGTGCGTTCTCTCTCTCTCTCTGTCTCTCTCTCTCTCTGCTTGAAAATGAATAAATAAAATATATAAAAAAAAGAAAAAAGAAAAACTAAGCCTAGTATATTTTTCTTGTGCCTTACAAACAATGGAAAGAAATTCATATTCATAAAATAATGAGGGAATAGTATATGCTTTTATATTATTTTTTATAACCCTCGTACAAGTTTTTGTGAGTCTGCTCTAAATTCTAAATTCAGAAAAAATTGTTGAGGGGCTTAAAATAATGCATAGTTATTTTGAAAATTTGCAAAATAGGAACAAAAATAAATAATAAAGGAGAATGGCAGAATATTTCTGCCATTCAGAGTGGAGAACAAATATATATATATAATCTCCAGGTCAATTATATGCTAGAATATATGATTTGTGATTCACAGAACACACATAATTTGGGCACATGTTGGGAGTTGGAGCCTTGCTGGCAGTGGTGTGCTGCTGGGGACAGGCCTTGAATTGTTATAGCCCAGCCCCATGTGTTACACTTGACCCACTTGCTCTCTTTTCCTGCTGCTATGTAGATGTGACACCCAGCTGTCTATTTCTGCCTTGCTTTCCCTACCATGATGAAACTTTCCACGGAAACTCTAAGCTGTATATAAATCCTTTCCATACATAAGCTGCTTGCAGTTGAGTGTTTTGTCCCAACAACAAGAAGGTCACTGCTATAGCCACCCACTTTACAGGTTGTCACTGGCTTCAGCCTCATCAGCTCTCTTTCAACTTCCCCTTTGCTGCTTCTGAAGCAATGTGTCTGAGTTTTGTCTCATTTGTACCAGAGCCACAAAGACTCCATCCTAAGGCAGGCGAACTCATGCATAATCCTGAGATGGCTGCCATGCCACATTCTTATTTGGGATCAGTGGCATACAATTTTGCCTTCTCCTTTCTATCCTCTCTTCTCTTTTCCTCCTTTTCTATCTTTCTCTCCCTCTCTTCATTCCTTTCTTCTCTCCTTTTGTCTCCCTGTTCATGAAGTAAGGTTATAAGGAAAAGAAAATGCTACTGGCAAATTCAATTATTCCCCTTATAATTGCATAACAAGGTTTATTAACTTCTTATTACAGTTTTTAAAAATCATTAACATATGAACATGATTTGTAGGATGGAATTTTAAAATGTAAGCTCATTTGCACAAATTGTCATGAATTTCTTATATTTTGGGTATTTTATTTTGTGATATGTATTATTTTATTAACATGATAATTGCACATATATGGAGTACAGTGTGGTAATTTGATCCATGCATACAATGTGTTATGAGCAATTAGGGTAATTAATATTTCGATCACCTTATACATTCATCATTTCTTTGTGTTAGAAAATGTTCATCTGTAAAAAAAAAGAAAATTTTCATCTGCTTTTTGTAGTTCTTTAGAAAATATAGAATAAAATGGGGAAATAGCTCAGCAGTTAAAGGTACTTGCTTGCAAAGCCTAGCAACCTGTGATTCAATTTCCCAGCACCCATATGCAAATTTGCAGTTGCAAGAGATCCTGGCATGCTCCCCCACACATGTGAGCACATGCACATGTGTAATGTAGAATATACAATTTATAATGATATATATATATATATAATGATATTAAGATGTAGAGCATTAGAACACACCCCTCCTCTGCAATAGCATTTTGGTTCCTGCAATCTACTCTCTGTCTCACCTCCTTTTTCCTCACATAGTGGTAATGATTCTATTCTTTGTTCTGTCAAATCAACTTCTTAGCTTCTACATGTGGGTGAGAGCCCAAGGTAACTGCCCTTCTGTTCCTCTCTGATTTCACTTAATTTCATGTCCTCTTGTTCATTTTATGTTTCATCAGATGACAGAACTCCATTCTTTATAGCACCATGTAATTTTGAATGTTTTTAATTGCTTTAAAGACATTTTCTTGCAGGAAAAATTTGAAATGATATCTATACTTACCTTCTTAAAGAAAATATTGCAAAAAAATAGACCCATATGGTTTCTTCTCGTGGGATATTATGTTACTTTAAGTTATTATTTTTATTCATTGTGGTTATGTGATATTCTACACTCAGATGCTCAAAACAACAAAAATGAAAGATAAAACCACTGATACCAAAGGAAATGAAATAATGAATAAAGTTTAGTATCATGAATAACACTATGAAGAAAGATAGGAAATTACTACAGGTCTACTGAGGAAAAATTATAGGTGGCCATTGGTTTGAATTCAGTCCAACAATGCAAACCAAATTAAATTACTCACTCTTAAATTCCATGGGATGAAGCTGAAACTAAGTTTAGCTGACATTCCAGAAAAGAAGGAATGGAGAGAGGGAGGGAGTAAAGAAAGAGAGAATAATCAAATCCCTCAACAGGTCAGTGTTAGCTTGCTTAAAAAGAAAGTCTTCTCTGCATTAATTTAAAAAAAAAAACAGTCAAAAAAAAAAACAATCAAAAAAACACGGAGCTGGGAAGATTGCTCAATGGGTAAAACCATTGCTATGCAAGCATGAGTACCTCAGTTCAGATCCCCAATTTCCATGTAAAAAATCCAGATGTTGTGGCGAGCTTCCTTAATTCCAGTGTGCCTACAGTGAGAAGGTAGGCAGAGAAAGAAAAATTTCGCAGAAGCTCAAAGGCCAACTAGACTGGAAAATGCTATAGTGAACAATGATCTCAAGAAACCCCACTTAAAACAAGGTGGAAAACAAGGATTAATACCTTGTTATACTCTGACTTCTACATGTATGACACAGGAGATGCATAAGCTCTCTCTCTCTCTCTCTCTCTCTCTCACACACACACACACACACACATACATACATACACACAAAAATATATAAAATAAAATGAAAAGTAACATGCTAACTAAATAGTATTTTTTCCTATCATTCTGTTTCCGTATTCTCTTATAAAACCTACTGATGTGTTATTGTGAAATTAAAGCTTCATTTTATTTTGGATTACTGGGGCTGGGTAGAGAGCAAAGCAAATTGTCTAGCATATGTGACACCATGGGTTTACTACAAGAGAAAAAGAAAATAAACAATGCTTTGTAAAATGAAGGCTCCCTCTTTCATGGATTGTAAATAATAGCTAAATAGGACTATAAATTTGTGGTGATTATATATTTGTTCAGGATCATGCTTCTGAATCAAATTTATTACCTTTATTTAATTTCACTTTAACTTGTATCCATTGTACATTGTGACTACCAATTGCTACTTGCAAATTGAGGGACTGAGGAACTATATAATCAGAAGTTCATAAAGTGGTTTTCCTTTGTTTGCTCAAAAGACATCTTACGCTCTGCTTTGAGAACTTAGTGGTCTGTGAGGATAATCTGTCCAGTCAAGCCCTAGTTCCATCTCCTTGAAAGGAGAGTCTACTCAAAGTAGTCACCATGGTAATCTTGACTCAGTGCACCGGGAAGTAAATTTTCTTCTACAATATAGAGATTGAACTTAAAAGTTTTGCTTTTGTGGACATTAAAAGGAAACTGAGTAATTAAGAAATGAAATAAAGAAACTGTATAGTATAAATGGTAATAGACCTACATCTTAAAAGATATTCACTGTCTAGAAAGAACAAAGTGTGGTCATAATATATAACTTTTGAATTGTAGATCAATCGTGGGGTAAGATGAAGCAGCATTATTTTATTTTTTTAATATTTTATTTATTTATTTGAGAGAGAGAAAAAGAGGCAGAGAGAGAGAAAGAGAGAGAGAGAGAGAATGGGTGCTCCAGACACGTGTAACCTTGTGTATCTGGCTTTACATGGGTACTGGGGAATCTAACTCAGATTCTTCTGCTTTGTAGGCAAATGCCTTAAGTGCTAAGCCATCTTTCTATCCCTGAAGCAGCTTTATTAAAATGTATTAAAATGCTTCTTTTATTCTTGAGGGAACACCTCAAGATCATGGGTCATGCACAAGAAAATAGAAGTTGTAACAGGGTTGAAATTGAGGTTTTCACAATCCCCTTCCCACTCTTTTCTCCCCCTTTACTAGTTAGATGTGGAAGGTGTCACAGTTGTGTATTTTTTCTTTCTCTCTAGTCACTCAATCATCTTTTCACATAAAATGAATTATGCTTCTAAACTTCAGTTGCTGACATATTTTTGTCATCTGTTCAATTCCAACTAAAAACTCCTACCAATAATGAGAGCTTAAGGTATTCTTTTTATTTCCTTTTTATACATGCCCAATAGGTACTATTCTTACGCTGTAATCCACTACAGAAAAAGGAACATAGAACATTCTTGTTCTTCATTAAAGCTGATGTTCTGGCTACTTTTTACTTAAATTATAAAAGAAGGAAAAGCTTTCTGTAGACTTGTTAAATTATCCTGAATCCCTCTCATATGTACTCAGAGATTTAGAAGTTTTCTGGCCACATGTCTTGACAGAAAATTGCAACAAGAGAAAAGTGTGTCCCTTTCTGGAATGTTCTGTACACAGAAAGCCTGGGAAGAAAGTGGCAGCATGTGTTAGAAGTCTTGGCTGCCAGAAGCTTCACCAGAAGAGACATCACGAAACAGAGAACGGTGATTCTTTGTTTATAAGCTTCAGCTTTTCTTAAGCTTCCCTTCTTCTGGCTAGGAAAAAAAAAAAAGAGAAAGAGAGAGAGAGTTGTTTCTGAGGAGGCAGAATGCCAAGGTGGCTATAATGAGTGTTTAACCACCTTGCAAATGTGTGCAGAAGTGGGAAGACTTCAGACCTGGGAACTTAATATAATCTCAAAAGAAAGCACATTTTTAGTTGAAGTAAAAGTGAAGGAAAAGAAAATGAAGACAACTGTAGAGCAGGGGGAGCAGGGGCAAGCAGGGTTTTTTTTTTTTTTTTTTTTTTTTTTTTTTTTTTTTTTTTTTTTTTTTTTTTAATTCTATTTTCTGTAAATGGCCAGGTAACAAATACTTTGTGCTTTAAGAACCACCTTGTCTCGGGGATTTCACTTTTTCTTTGTAACAGAAAAGTGGCTGCAGACAGAAAAATGAATGAGCATGACTATTTTCCAACAAATCTCTAGGGACACTAAAACTTAAATGCACATGCCATAAAATATTATTGTATTAATTTTTCTCTCAACTGTTTGAAAAATAAAAGGTATTTTTATTGTTAGACTACAGAGAAGCAGGCGTGGACAAAATTTGGCCCATGAGGCATGCTTGTCAAACCCTGTTTCAGAGCAGAACCTCTGAAACCATTTCTATTGCAACTGATTTTCACCTAAGACAGTCTTAGGTGACCCTGGGTAGATAAATTCATAAAATTGGTATATAAATAAAACATTTACTAATAATAAATCATGAAGATCTTCATTTTAAAATAAATACCATGTATGGAATTTTATCATTTAAAAAAAACAAAAGCAAATTTCACATAAGGAAATATTAACCGAATATTTGGCAATGTAAAATATAGACACTTTCAATTTTTTCAGAATTTATCAATATTTTGATTTTGTTATCATCAGTGCTGAGAAATTTGCTTCACATAAATACAAAGTAAAGAAATGTTAAACATACAATTTGGGCCATTTTCAAAACTGTTTGAAATTCTGTCCTGATCCAAAGCCAAAACTCATTTACCATCTTTTAATGAAACTAAAACTCAACTTGCAATTTTAAAATGGAACATTCTCACACCATACAACTCAAAGATATACTAATTTGATATTTTCATGATGAATGAAAGTAGGAAAATGCTCTTTGTTTTCCATAATTAAAACATTATGCTTCTAAAAAAGCAGATGCTTTGCATATAATAAAGCATAGAATACAGTTGTCTGGAACCTGAGATGTAGCATTTCAGGCAGCATTCACTGGCAGTGCGTGGCATGATGGTCTACATACTGCAGAGAGCATGTGTGTCCAGAATCAAGGCTGCATTGAAGTTGTGAAATGCAGCATGGGGGAGCGCTGTCACAAACACTTCAGGTTCATTATACATTTGATTTTGAATTAGTTTTTAGCTATTGTGCTTTTGGCTATTGCCAAATTTTTCCCAATCAGCACATTCAGACACACCAAGTAGGATCTGGCTCATAGTTTAAGAAGCTGGGTTGTAGAAGAAGAGTAACGCTAACATGGGTGAAAAATGTGGCAGAGCTTTTTTTTCCCTTGCTCTATTTTGTTTTAAGACATAGCCTATGTAGCCAAAGCTGGTACAGGACTTGCTGTCCTTTTGCCTCAGCCTCTAAAGTGGTAGAATTACAGATATGTTCCCGACAAGAAGTTTCTTTTTATTCTTCTATCTCATATATCATATCCTTGAAATTCATTCAATTATGAAATTACTTTTCCAGTGAACATTCTTCTTTGGATAGCCAGGTGTGTATTTAAGCCCTACTAAGGTTTAACTAATTTATAGAAATCTGGAGACCAAAGAGAAAATGTCTTATTTCAAAGTAAGATTTATTTGAAGGAACCAATATTTTCAGATGAGATTGTCCCAAGAAGATATACCAACACACTGCAGGGATAATTGTGCTTCATAATACAATGAAACTATTATATGGTACGAAACAAATAGACGGGATCAAGTGAAGTAATAATGCATGAAAATGAATTGCATACATGAGAAAAGAAGCCATGCTGTAAATTGGTTTCATATATTCATAATTTCTCTGGATCTCTGTTTAGATGAGTTTTGAGTGATGTATGGCCATCTCCTTGAAACTGGTTTTCAGGATATCTGTAAGAGCAATATTCACGCCACTATTTCCTCTGTAGTGATTTCTGGGCCCAAGTAGAAAAGATAGAGATGATCCTTCTCATGCTATGCAGTCAGCTGTCTATTCTTGGTGGATTGATGCACCCTGGTTCTTCTCAGTATTCTCTACCACCTGTAAGATAGAACACATTCTCCAACCAGAGATGAGAGCAGTTTGAATTAAAGGGGCGTGATAGCTTGAGTAGCTGTCCCCCGATAGAATTTATTATACTTGTAAATTGTCTCCAGCCTTCTGGCTAGAGGAAGTGTCACTTTGGCCTGGCCTCCTGGGGTCTGGCCCTTTCTAAATTGGATGCAAAATACTAGGGATACATATGCAAAACAGCAGCCAGAACCCAAGTCTGATAGTCCTGTTTTGTGAGTTTCAGTGTTACAGTTGCTTGCTGGCTTTAGAGGTGCTGGACCTCTGTCTGTCTCTGCTTGGATCTATGTAAGGGGGCCACCCTTTCCTTAACTTCCCCTTGATCTATTATTTCAATAAATACTTTCCTCCCCAAAATTGCACCTGGTTTAAAGATTCATCCCAGCAGCATGTGGCTGACTACGACAAGGGATACTCTATTTATTAGAGAGACTTATTGATGTGTATGTTCTCTTTCCTTACTCCAGAGGGTACAGAAAAAGCAACACTAAATCAGACCTCTATCTTGTTCACCAAGGCTCAGCAACGTTGAGGAACAGGAGTGGAAAGATTCTAAGAGACACAGGGTGGGTGGAAATAGACTAAGGTATTGTATACCTTTTCCCAGAGACTGACTGAAGCATCTTGATCCCCACAATGAATACCAGTAACTCCACTGAAAAAGATGCTTGGCAGAATTCAGACAGGGATAAGAGGGCCTAAGAGCATATGCTTTTTTTATTTAAAAAATCAAGAAATAATAAAAACATTTTAAAAGTACTCTAATAAGGAGAATAAGATGTTTCTAAGTATATCAATGGCATAATTTTTCAGATATGTTTCCCTGCTTAATGATTATACTTATGTTTGCAACTCGGACCTAATTGGAGTGTAAGAAGATTGTACTATGACGATAGATGCAACCTTTTCCACATAATCATCTCCATTAATTCCACACAGCCAGTAATGAAGATATAAACTTCAGGAAGTGAGAACTAACCAGATACTTGTTACATAACCAGAGACCACTGGCATTAGCCTCAGCAGAAGCTTTCTGGAAATGGAGATTCAGGCCCCATCCCAGATTTACTGGATGAAGTCTGCACTTCAAGAGAATCACCAGTTTGATGATTGTACACACATTAATGGTAAGGAAACGTTCAGCTCTTGTAATTCTTCTCAACTTTGGCTGCATGTTAGAATTCCCTGTGGGGCTTCAACAATTCACAGTCACTGGCCTTTGCCCCAGACAATTAACTTGAAACATTTTCAAGCAGTGCCTGCCTCATCATCAGTATTTTCCAAAGTTTGTGAGGTAATGCCAACATGCAGTAAGTTCTGAGCACCACCAGGCAACAGATGGCACCAGTTGTTGTGACGAGAGTAAGAAGAGAATACTCATTATCAAGGAAAATCTGGTCCCCAGAGCTACAGGACTTATTAGAAGTGCTAAAAAGGTTAGCTTGGCAGATATTAAAAGGGCAGCTTTAGAGATCCATTTCATTACTTGAGGGAGGGATTGTAGCACTTCTCAAGCCAGGTGACAGGGTCACTTGCCAGTTTCTTTAGTCTTTGCCCTTTGAATCAGTCTTATAGTGATAATTGATGTTGTAACTGTCACCAAAATTCTGCCTGAAGTTAAAAAAGCTTTCTGAAAAAGCTTTCATATAGGATCCTGGTTTATTGACTCTTCTCTTTTGCTGAGAATGAGGATAAATTAGTTCTATATAATTTTTGTTTCTGTTAGCAAACTTTCCCATGTTCACTTAGCTTAACATCATTGAAGCCTCCTGTCTGTGGCTTTGTAACAGAACTTGAATAAAGAAATAGGTAATACCACTCAAAAATTCTTTTTACTTTAATGATGGTAAACAGACTAATTCTCAGAGGCAATTTCAAGGGTGTGTGTGTGTGTGTGTGTGTGTGTAAAAGTATTATTTTGCATCCTAAATAATATCACCTGATCAAGGTTCCAGAAATTATCAAGTCAGCATTGGCTTGGCACCCCTCTATTCATAATGGTAATTCAGCCATACCTTTTAAATACTAATACTTATTAAGTTTATAGAATTAGATAAACTGAGCCCAAATGATAGAATAAAATATTGAAATTTTACTTTTCTAAACATAAACAAAACTGCAGACAAACTTAAATTCCTCATGATTTCCTATGTGTATTAATTCTTACAGAGTTTGACAGGCTTTGACCTGGGTCCTCTTCCCTGTTGCTAATCAGTCAACATCATTGCACCTTCTCATTCTCTCTTCCTAGCATTTCAAGTTCCTGTTATTAGTTTAGCTTCTCATTACAAAGTTGTAAGTTTCAGCTTCCCACGCCACCAACTATATTTCCACTAGTCTAGTTAATTCCGTGTTTACTTGTTCATTTCAAATAGCTGTGGAATGCCAGAAGTATGCTTGTCCTTTGATGTAATTGCTTTCTGCAAAAGTTACTTCTTATGAAAGTGTTTTTTTTTTTATTGTCCATAATGAGTTACATTGTTTAGTGGGCCAACAATGAGTTGTTATCCCCAATTCCTCATTGCCCCCCCTCCCCATCCCCAGTTAGCTGGATATCCTCCTCTGTGTGCCATTTGTATCAGTCTTTGTGATAGGGGACCATGGATAGCCTAGTATTCAGCCGGGTTCTCCTGATCCAAGTGTGTTGTTACTGAGGGGTGCCATGCCTCTGAAATTCTCCCCCACCATGGCTAAAAGTGTAACAAATAAATGATGTTTGGTACTACCAGTTTGATGGATGTCCATGGGTGATATTTCATTTCTATAGAAGGACATCTCATAGACCTCCATGGCTTTAGACAAGAATATTTTATCTCCTTGATTAGAACACTCTTTTTAATTGTGTCTTTCCACTGTGGCTATTTCAAGTATCCCATTATCTGTTATCCTTCCAGGAAATAGCCTTTGATGTTTAAAATGATATTATTGATAACACTTGAGAGCTTTTGTCTATTTAAATATTTTCTTTTTGTTTATAAAAACATTACAGCCACTGAGCACCTCTTTGATTCCTAAGTATCTGTTGAATACAAACACTATAACACAAAAACATTGTTATCAATATTCTATTAATTGAACTTCATAAGTACACACAACAGGTCCTACTGTGTGTGAGCTAGTATTCTAGAATCTGCAAGGACCTTAATAACTCAGAAAAGTGCTTCCTGCCCTCCCAGGAGTACAAGGGTAGGAAAAAGTATACAAGCAACCATTATCCCTCATGAAAAGCAGTCTGGTGCCTAAAAACCCAGGAAGTACAACGGGAGTTCTTAGGAGAGGAAAGTGCCTGAACACATGCTTCTGATAGAAGAAACAACCTTTCATCGAAGGCTTTATGATAATCACGGAATTGGAGGGGGATCTTGAAGATGGGCACATTTAGAACAGGTAATTCTCAGGAAAAATGAAAACAGTTAACAAGGATGCCTTCTTTAAATTATGCAAAATGTACAAACATTCAACACATAGAAAGCTTTGGAGAGGACGTTTGGGAGAGTGTGAAAATGGGCCTGGTATCCTCAATATCTTCATTAAAAATGCAAATTGTATCTGCTGCTTAAGTTACTGGCAAATGTATTATTAGTATCTCAAACTCTTGTAAACCACCAGCGATAGCTGTTCTCTCTTAATTTTCACAATATGTTCACTTACATATGCATATTTGACATGACATTTTCCTTCTATGCTGCTCAGATTTTCTAACTTTACAATGTTTCTTTTTCATTAAGAATAGATATGTATGTTGGCTTCAGTTCACCCTTTAAATTTATGAAACTTATGTAGGGTCCACTTCATCCAAAGCTGTGGAATAATGACACTATTATTGTAGCCATCTGTCTCTTCACATCAGTGTCTTCCTATGTTTATGGTCCAGTTTTTTTTTGGGGGGGAGGGGCTCACACAACAATACTGTATAACATGAATAACTGCTTCCATCTGAAATTTATAATCTTTATTT
The DNA here is from genome assembly GCA_004024765.1 of Zapus hudsonius. Taxonomy (NCBI): domain Eukaryota; kingdom Metazoa; phylum Chordata; class Mammalia; order Rodentia; family Dipodidae; genus Zapus; species Zapus hudsonius. Next base: position 44,269 of record PVHP010003465.1, read on the forward strand.
AGAGTCAGCTCCTGAAAACATCTAACCCAGTTGAGGATGCTGTGGTCGGTAGGGAGGGCGGGACAATGGCTGTCTTGTGGAAGAGAGAACAAGAGCTGCCTATTTTGCTCTACTTGACTGATGCCCAAGGGAAAGGGTGACTGAGCCTCACGATTCCCATTAGAACTCTGCATTCGTAGGTTTCCACGTTGACAGGCAGAAACAGTTCCAGCCAATGCTAATTTGAGTAACATCTAAAAGGCTTGCCTGACAAGGCAGATTCAAAAGATAAAGCAAACCCCTCACACACTGAGACCTTGTTAGCTAGATTAGGAGTAGATTGGCTGCTCATGACAGCTTGTTTTCTAGAGGTAAGCTATCTGCATTTCCAATGCAGGCAGGTTATATCATCATTTAAAGAAAAAAAAAAGCCCAAAGATGTCGTTTTTCTTGTTTGTCATAGAGTTCATGTAATATTCCCTCTCGATTTTCTCATTGTAGACTTCAGAAAGAAATAGCAGCAAGTGTGTACCTTTGAGCCGACAGCTAATTTTGTTATGGATGAACAGAGTATTGTGACAAAACAGTGCACAGCTGTCATAACAGCTGTCACACATTAATCATGACAGTGACAAATAGTATAATTACCTTATCTGGAATTCCTAGCATGCACACTCAGTATGCCCCACTGCCAAGCGAGCATATCACGCATCGTTTAATTAAAAAGACATCAATACAGGTTAGTTAGACAAGGGCTAGAAGACATTGATCCAAAATGAAAATAAAATTATTTATAGGTTGGTGTTAAGGGATACTCAAAGACTAATTACTTAACTGACATGATAATTTGAAACTCTTTCTTTAACTGGCCCTTCTCAATGTGGATTTTACATGGTAAATTGGTTGATATGCCCAAACTAGCAGTGAACATTTGATCTCCTCTTTTTCCAGGGTCAGCATGGGTCCTTGGGAGCCATCTTTATATTCTGTTAATTGATGGAAGGAATTCTGTTGATAAAGATGTAATCACCAATGTTTCATTTAGGCTTCACTTTGTTGTTAACTTGGTTTGCAAGACTGAGTTTGAGCAGAAGGAAAGTAATGTTAAGAAGAATAACTCTTGTTTAGGAATTCAACTTGAGAAAAGAATACGGTAAAAGAAGGCAGGTAAGACTGGAGTTTGAGCCTACATGTTATAACCTCTTATATGTGCTGTATTTTTAGTATATGTACCTGTACTGATGTGCCCATATTTGCTACCTCAGTGTATAAATATGCACACATACAAAATATACATATAGTTCTGCCCTCTTGGTATTTTAGGCTCAACAATTCATTGAATTTCCTGATTGAATCCGTAGGAACTGGCTCCTGAATTGCTCTGAAGCTGCCTCGATGAAATATTAATGAATCAATTTCCATAGACATGGACTCATTATCTTGCTGGGTGCCACTGGAAAATACAGCCCTGCCTGCGGTGTACTTCTACTTGCCTGTGATATGATTTGATTTTCTCTCTTTTTAATTAAATAAAAATTACTACCAAGAAATTTTTTGATAACTTTGGAGAAGCCATTTCTATTTCCTCTGATAGTCACCTAGAGGTTAGATGTTTAAAATAAATTTATGTACCACTTAGATGAAATACTGAAAAGTAGGACTCAGGAACAAAGAAAGAGGTAATCAGTGTAGAGCTGTGTTCTCCTGCAACACACATTGGTTATGAAGCAACTGCTGCTTTCCAGAAAAATTTGTCTAACTTAATAAATGTCTATATTTCAAGAAGTTGGGCCAAACATCTAATTGTTTAAAAAGTTATCAATATCAACTTTAAAAAGTGTTACTAAATAAACTTGAATATTAGGTCATTTTAATTTTGGACAGATAGAAATTATACAGAATTACTGAGGCTCTCTGTAAAATGCAAGAACAGCTCTTTAGATAGAGCATAAAATAATTGTTAGTCAAGCAGTGATCATCTATATGTAACTTAACTGCTTCTAGTTATTTTTATATTTGTTTTTCTGAAATTTGCACAATTCCTGTGCTTTATTTAAGTTAATTCAGTTTTAATAAAGTACACTAAACTAGTTATACCAAACATCATTTTTCAGTTTCCTTCTTTCCCATTCATTCTGCTTCAGTAAAGACTATTAATCTTTGCTGTGGGTACCAACAGCACAAACTTTATAAAACTCAAAAAAGCCCGGCGTGGTGGCGCACGCCTTTAATCCCAGCACTCGGGAGGCAGAGGTAGGAGGATTGCCGTGAGTTCAAGGCCACCCTGAGACTACAGAGTAAATTCCAGGTCAGCCTGGGCTAGAGTGAGACCCTACCTCGAAAAACCAAAAAAAAAAAAAAAAAAAAAAACCCTCAAAAAAAATCCTGGTAAAACCAGGATTATGTTCTCAAATATAATTGTTGTTACCATTTTGATTTAGACACAGTAATACACACACACATATATATATATTTGAATGCTATTTGATCTGAGAAGAATTTTTGCATTTAAACACACATAATATATGTTTTGTGAAAGATGCTATTATTTCACACTTATATTTTCCTGGGCAAAAGGTGAAAACATCAGCTTCCCCTAGGAGATCTTAATGCCAAGCCAAGTAAGAATCAATATTGTCTTTGTTGAGAGAGACTCGGGTTTATTATAGGCTTGTTATACAGATCTACTTTCAGTCTAGGTTCTGGTGAATCCACCTAGAATATAACACAGGCCTCCCAGGCTGACCTGTAAATAAAACACTTCAGGTGTTTCAAAATTTTATTCAATGGGCTAGAGAGATGGCTCAGCGGTTAAGGCATTTGCCTCCAGTGCCTAAGGCCCTGGGTTCAATTCCCCAGGACCCACATAAGCTAGATCCACAAGGAGGTGGCCCTGGTGCTCTCTCTCTCTCTCTCTCTCTCTCTCTCTCTCTCTCTCTCTCTCTCTCTCTCTCTCTCTGCTTGAAAAATGAATAAATAAAAAATATTTTAAAAACCTTAATAAAAAAATTATTTATTTATTTATTTATTTATTTAGTGTGTGTGTGTGTGTGTGTGTGTGTGTGTGTACAGATGTATGGCTGCACTACAGAAGGAACCCATTGCAACTACAAACAACAGACACATGTACCACTTTGGGCATCTGTTTTCTATATAAAATAGGTGGCTTGAGAATAGAACCCAGGCTAGCCGACTTTATAAGCAAGTACCGTCAATTGCTGACCCATCTCCCCAGCCCAAATTTTCATATTTTTAATCTCATGTGTCTGAGAAATAGCTTATATATTTTATAAAATACTGTGTTTTGCATATTCCGTATCACATGGCTCATGATTACACTGGCCCTTCTAAATCTGCTTTGTACACTATCAAATATAATCAGGTGGCATACCTTCATCATCCTTGAGAGGTTAATAGACACATGGCTTATTGTTCTCTGTATCCCATCACTTACTTCTTGCATCTGTGTCCAGGTTTTCTACTTTCTAAATCTCAGAATATTTCAGCGGCACTCCCTCCCTCCCTTCAACTGTGTCAGTCAGCAGACTTTCCATGTAGAACCAGCAGTGACAATTATGTTATCTCTCTTAAGAAGTTTCCTATTTCTCCTTGTCGTGTCCATGTGGCTGTCTTAAGATTGAGCAGCTAGACACATTACAGCCTGAGGCCACTTCCATGGACATGGAGATCAATACTATGTTCATTGCTTTGGTACCCAAGAAGTTTAATTTCTGTCAGTGAGATTTACTGCATTCTTATGAATCATTAAGATTTTTCCTCTTCCCATAATTCCTTTCTCCTTCAACTTTATTTGATTATCAGTACAATCTAATCTGGGTCATTAACAGCTGGTTGGCTTGTTTTGGTTTTCTGCCATTATTAACAACTATTTCTTTTAGAGCTCAGTAGTGCAATCTTGGTAAAAAAAAAAAAAGAACATAACATAAATATTAACATTAAAAAATGCGTTTATTGGTGAACCCATATCTAAAATGTTATTGTCACTCACCATGTGTACGTGCACAATAAAGTCACTATTTAAGACTTTATATTACAGGATGAAATGTGATGTTGCTTCAATTATCAAAATACACCCCTCAAACTTGTGGCAAGATTTTCAGTTTATAATACACTTTCAGTGTTTGTCTTTCCAATGAGTGTCAAGAAAGCACTGTGAAGTAGCAAGGAGGGAAATAAAGGGCTGTTGTTTGTACAGATTGGAAAAATCGGAGCCAAGAATCACATCTAGGTAAATGTTTGTATTTCAACTTCCCCTCATTTAGCCTCAATACCACACCCAGATAATTCTCCTTATGGCTGCCAATTTGACTACTTGTTTTTTGTTTGTTTGCTTGTTTTATTTGAATTTTTTGTTTTGTTTTTCAAGGAAGGGTGTTGATGTTTCTCAGGCTGACCTAGAATTTACTATGTAGTCTCAGTCTGGCCTCAAACTCATAGCCATCCTCCTACCTCTGTCTCCAAGTGCTCAGAATAAAAGCAGGGGCCACCATGCCCAGAACAATTTGACTTCTTTATGTTCTCTCTCCTCACACATTACAAATTCTGATGCCTTTCCCATATCTATAATCTATGAGCTTCTGGTTGGATTCTGATGGAAGGCTCTAAAGGTGAATGCAAGTCATCTAAGAATTTATCAAAACTTGAAGATGAAATAGGAAAAAAGTGAGTCATTTGGAGTGTTGATTGTGTTGATAATGTATTATCTGCTTTCACATTTGAATTGCTTGAGGAACTTTAAAAATAAATGATGAGGAGATGGCTCAGTAGATAAAGTGCATGCCAGTCAAGCATGAATACCTGAGCTTGGGTCCCCATAACCCATGTAAAACTAGGCACTGTGTAGCACACGTCTTTAATCTCAGGGCTCAGAAAGTTGGAAATTCAAGGACCAGCTAGTCACATGCCTGCAGTCGGTCCTGGCCCATGGATCACAATTACCACCACCACTCTACAACTCTCCTCTCCTCAGTCCCCCACCCACATCTGTCTACTGGGGGTTTGTTCCTGCCCCACACAGGAAACACAGGGATATCTGGCAACAACCGGCCAGAGGGAACCAAGAGTGCTTCACGAGCTGCTCAGTTGGGTACAGTAGGGGAGCCAGGCAAGTGCTACTGCTCCAGCCCCACAGGAAAGGCAACACTGTGATCTGGCCTGAAGACTCAGGACCTCCAAGTGCAGCTTTTGCATGAATGAGTCATCAGCCTAGAGCTGCTACGGCAGTTGCAACCTCCACAAACTGGGCATCTGTAGATGCAATGCTGCCCACTCTAAGTCTGCCCAAACCAAAAACAAAACTTTCACTGATGATCCTACAAGGGCAAACTCTTGCTTTCTCCTTAAAAAAAAAAAAAAGACCTTTACACCAAGATGGGCAAACCCCAATGCAAGAAAAACTGTGAAACACAACAAACCAATCCCCAACAAGGGTTCCTTGTCCTACAATGGAATTCTCCCATGAAAACATACAGACTCTTCTTACTCCGTCAGAATGGCAATCATTAAAAAAAAAAAAATCAAACAAAAATAAACATTGGTAAGGATGTGGGAAAGAACCCTCATCCGCTGCTGTGGGAGTGTGAACTTGTACTGTAACTATGAAAGTCAATGTGGAGACTCCTGAAAAAGATGAAGATACACTTAACAACTGACTCACTACCAGGAGTCAACCCTAAAGGCTCCTCTTCAATGCAGAGATATTTACTCAACAATGTTTATTTGCTCAATTCATAATAGCTAAGAATTGCAATCAACCAGATGCCCATTGTTGGGTGAATTAGATAACAGAGATGTGGTACATATACACAATGTAATTCTACTCAGCAATGAAGAAAAATTACAGTTAAATTTACAGAAAATGGATGGACTGGGAACACATCATATTCAGCAACTCTCATAAGCACAAAGAGACAAATGTCACATGTGTTGTTCTTCATCTATAGTTCCTAACCTGGAGCAGCTTGAGTTGCAAGTATAACTGACAGTCAACTCAAAGGACAGATAATAAGGATGGAAGGGTTTGAGGGGAGGGGAAAAGGAGAGCAGGGGGGGAGAGACACACAAAACTAAATACAAAATGAATTGGTACCATAGAAACCTTACTCCTGGATAACAGACTAAGGGATAACCCTCTAAGGGTATATGGGGGATCATCTGCTAAGAAGGGCTCTGGAGAGGGTAGAATGAAGAATAACCCTAAAACATTGGACTCTGGCTTGTAACTCTCAGTGCCAGAAAGAGTTATTACATGGAAGGGCATAGCCAGCTAATGTCATTCCAAACTTGTAGGTTTGAAATTCTGAAGTGAATCATGATATAGAGAAATGAAACAAGCATGATTCTAAAATCATAATATACATAATGAAAGAAATTAAGACACCAGGCAGAAAGCTGGTGGAAATCAGAGTGAAATGTTTATAGCAATTTCATGGTTGTGAGGAAATAAAAAAAAGTGAAATTCAGTATTCAAAAGGCTCAGTTGGATATTCTTAAGAACTGTATCCTAAGAATGAGCAAGTAATCAAGCTTTACAAGTGTAATCTAACCTTGGTTCAAGGTACCTTCATAGAGGATAGATAAAAGCTCTTTAAAGTAAATTAAAATCAACCAGTGCCTCAGTGATTCTTAATACAGAACCAAGAATCCTGTGTACCAGGAAATAAAATCAAGAGAAAAGACAAACTATTTATTTAGGTTATCAAACATATGCTCAAAATATTTACAATAATTTATGATTAAAAATATTGACAAAATGACTAAGTGATAAGCGCACTTTAGAAATGGATTTACTAAATCCCCATTTTGAATGTTTGGTTGGTTCCTACCTGATTGTAATTTGGGAGGTGGAGCCTTGCTAAAGGAAGAGTGTTGCTAGGGATGGGCTTCGGGCTGTTACAGCAGCTCTCCTTTGCTTGAATTTGTCTCACTGTCCTGCTGTCGTTTTCTCCCACCTGTAGCAGAGGTGATGTCCAGCTTCTCGTGCTATGCATTCCATGTCATCAAGAAACTTCTTGAAACTATAGCCAAAATAAAAGCTTTTCTTTGATTAGTTGCTTTTGTTTGGGTGCTTTGTTGCAGCCATGAGATGACACCTATAATGCTCTCTTTCCTATCCCACTATTCTATATACTTCATAACTAAAATCTTCCAACAGTTTAACCATTTCTATTTACTCTGGACATAAATATATTCCAACTTTTAACATCACAGCTACTTTTCCAATTTTCATGTTCTTTTAAATTTTGACCTAATAATAATCCTTATCCTTACTTTGAATACTATTCTACTCCAAAATATAGCATGTAAAGTCCTAATATACACCTTACTGTTTTTGCCTATTTTCCAATAATTACTGAAGTTAAAAGGAACACTGTTTTAAGTGGCTAGTGAGCTTACTGAGTTGTTGCTCCTTTAGCTAATATTTTATTCCAGAAGTAATATAAAATTCATATTTATAATATAAAGTTTCCCTGAGCACATGGACTGAGGACCTGACTTCTGAGTGACATGCCAAAATTCTACTACAATCTAGTTCTACTTGAACATTACAAATACTTTAACTGAAATAATACATCTGCTTAAAAAAAATACAAGTGTGTGCCTGGGGATTTGACCAGTGAGTGGTTAAAGGAGAATATTTGCAAAGCTTGATGGCCCAGGTTCAATTCACCAGCCACACATGTAAAACCAAATGGCATTCATTTGTAATGGAAGAGATAGATCATGGTTCAACAATACCAACAGACACACAACAACAACAACAACAACAACAACAACAACAACAAAAGAAAACAAATACACAAACACATAACACAGATATGACACAAAAACTATCTCCAGCCGGCTAAGCCTCAATGCACAATGGTTACTGAGAAAAAAAATCAATAAATCTCCCTTAAAGCCTAACAATTCCATAATGGAGAACCCCCATTTATTTATTATTTACAGGAAACCTTAGATGAAAAGATCAAAAGAATAATTATAAATATATACAGAAAACTCAAAGAAGACACAGCTAAATACATAAATGAAATCCTGAATAAATCAGAGCACACAAGTAAAGTGCTAAATGAAGCCTATGAAAATATAAACAGTTGAATAAATGAAGACTTTTTTCAGTATTTTTCAGTTCTCATTGTAGAGGTCCTTCCCTTCCTTGGAGATGTATGTTCCAAGTTTTCTTTTTAGGCTACAGTGAATGAGAAAGTGTCAAATATTCTTCCTCTGAATGCTTGTCATCTGTATATAGCAAAGCTATTGATTTTTATGTTACTTTTGTATCCTACCATTTTGCTGAAAATTATTATCAGCTCTAGAATTTTTCTGGTGGAGTTATTAGGGTCCATGTATAGAGTCATATTACCTGCAGATAAGGGTCCATTGTTTTTTCATTTTCCTTTTGAAACCTTTTTTATTATTTCTGTTTTTTTTAATACTTTGTGTTTTTTCCCTCTTCAGCATGTTAATGTGCATCATTGAATTAGTCACTGGAGATCTTTGTAATTTAGGCAATTAGTGCTATGAACTTCTCACTTGGAACTGTCTCTGTTGGATCCCATAAACATTAGCATACTGGTTTTGAATTTTCATTCAATTCTAGGAAATACTTTTATTTCTATCTTGATTTCTTCAACCACTCATATATCATTCAATCATGTGTGTTTTTTAATGTCCATGAGTTTGTGTATTATCTTTAGTATTTCTTATTGATTTCTAGCCTTGTTCTTTTATGGTCAGATAGAACAGAATTACTACAAATTTCCTGCATATGTTGGTATTTGTTTTGTGTCTTAATATGTGATCTATTTTAGAGTAATCCCACAGACTGTTCAGAATAATGCATATTCTATAACATATAGATGGAATGTTCTACAGATACCTTTTTGTCTTATGATGCCATTTACCTCCATCATTTCTCTATGACTCTCTTGTCTGGATGGCCTATCTATTGGTGAGAATGGAGTGCTGAAGTCACCCCAATTATTGATGTGTGCCATTTCTCCCCCTGGGTGGCGGAGAGAGAAGCCGGTTGGAAGCTGCAGCTGCTGGCCTCTGCTCTGCCATCTCAGGGCGGTTCCACAGAGCTGGGGGTGGACGAGAGGATGCTCTCGGGACACAGACACAAGCAGATGTGTATCGTGTATCCATGTGTCATTTATTGAATGGGGAGAGCTTACATTTATAGGGAAAAGAAGCCAGGAGGATGATGAGCAGGGGAGGGCAAGGGGATTGGTCAGGTAGGGTGGTGAGTGCACATCCTGCAAGCGGATAGGTGAGTGCAGACAACCTGTGAATACCTAATTTGTATAAGTGGGGGGGGCTGATTGGTGGGAAATACATGATTCTAGCCATGGGTCCCATGGGGATGGCTACAGAGAAATTTGTCACCTGGATTTAACACCCATTGTCAGTCATGCTGAGGTGAGAACACTGGGTTCCTGTGGCTTGCTTAGGCATCAGGAGTTTTAGGGTTGAGGGTGGAGATAGGGAAATGCCCATTTCCCAAACACCCTTTGTTAATTCTTTGTCCTCCGTGTCCCATTTAGCAATACCAACAAGCAGTGTCAAATAATGTGTTAGGGTTAATCTGTGACTTTCTTATCTTTTAATATTCAGGTGCCCCTGTTTTGAGCCCATGTAGTCTTTGAATGTTAATGCCATCTTGATGAATTGTTTTCTTATTAAGTATATCGCTTTCTTTATCTTTTTTGACTTGTTTTGATTTGAAGTTTATTTTGTCAGATATTAGAATATAGAAAGTTTTTCATTCTCCTTCAATTATAAGAGATACTTTTCCTGTATATAGTAGTCTGAGTTGACAGCTGCTGTCTTTCAGAACTTGAAACACACCATTTTAAACTCCTTTGGCTTTAGAGTTTCCATTGAAAACTCAGGTATTATTCTGATGGGCCTGCCTTTATGTGTAACTCAGTCCTTTTTCTAGTAGCTTTCCATAGACTTGTTTTATTGTTCTGTATATTTACTATTTTAACTATAATATGTGGGTAGTTTCTTTTATAGTCCTGTGTACCTGTGATCAGTATGTTATGACTGGATGGTCGAGTTTTCCCTAGAGCTGGGAAATTTTCTTCTATAATTTTGTTGAAGATATTTTCTATGCCATTGACATGGAAATTTTCTTCTATGATTCACAGATCTGTTTCTTTCATGGAGTCCCAAAGATCTAGCATTCTCTGCACAAGTACATTTATGTTATTAGTGATTTTGACTGACTGATCCAATTCTTATCCCTTGTCATCAAGTCCTCATATTTTGTCTTCCACAGATATATTCTATTGTTGGGAGAGGTGATATGATAGTTTGTTGCTTAAGTCTTTTTGGAACACTTCTGTTGAGTGAGATTTGGCTCTGTGCATTGTGCTTCCTAGCTTAATTGGTCTTGGCTCAGCTTTGCCCTGCTTGAATTTCATTCTTGGAGGTACTTGCTGCTGATTCCTGGAAGGGAGACCTGAGGTGATGTTGTTTTAATAAAAAAAGAAAAAGGTGCTGGTCTGGGCCCGGCTGGAGCTTTCCCGGTGGGCCAGATTGCTCAGAGCGTCTGATGGCTGCCAAGGGTCGGCAGCGGAGGGTCGGTGGCGGTGGCGGGAGACCCTAAACCGGGCACCCATGGAGGCATGTCCGTGGGGCTGAGAGCCCGTGGAAATGTCATAGCTCTGTGTGTTCAGTTCTGGAAGCATGGCTTCCTAGGGGAAACAAGGTTCCCCATGTGTTACAGCGCAGTTCCAGGAGAAAAAGCATCCATGGCAAGAAGTCCCAATCACCAAAACCATCCAAATCCAAAATCTTTATTGTAACAGTATTGTGGGTTTAAATAGAAATTGAGGAGGAGGGAGGGAAAGAAATGCGCAAAGAGGATTGGCAGAAATCAGCAACCTGTGAATCTCTGCTTTGCCTATGGATGTGAGTTTGGGCCCCTATTAGATGGTGGTGGTAGCGGAACTGCCACCTTCTAGGCGCAGCTGGGGTGCAAACCTGGGTCTATGTGGCATGCTTTTGGGGGGTTGGGAGTCTCAGAGTTGAGGTCGGAGATAGGGAAAAGCCTACCGGGTTAGCCAGGGTTTCTGACCTTCTTCAACACCCTCTTAACCCTTTGTCCTCCGTGCCATCCTTAAGCAATACCAACAAGGTGATCCTGGCTTGGCTGGGGTAGTTTGTGCATCCACTGACATCATCTGAGTTCCTGTGGTGTGGAAGGCATGTGTGTGGGATGAAGGGTGGGTTGCAATGGGCTGATGTCACATGGGGTCTGACCTCCTTGGTTTAATCTGCAATGGGCTGACAGTGGGGAGCCTGGGAGAATGCATAAGAGGTTCATGATCTCCGATTTCATCTGATCTCAAATCAGAGACTGAAATGTACTGTAGTGTGGGGGATAGGAAGTAGGCAAGGGGTCACATGCCATCTGGACTCATGGGCAGCATCCTAGTGGTGTGGATGGGATGTTGGGAAAAGACACGGGGGATACTTGGCATCTGGTTATAAGGGACACACCTGAACATTATAGTTGTAAAAGCCACAATTATGCATGGTCTCTAGATTCATGTACAGGGTCTGGCATCTTGGGAAGGGAAGGCTGCATAGCTTCTGGACTCACACACAGAGTCCAGGTGGCTCAGTCAATGCTGACTAGTCATGTTTTATAGCAGAAATCCCGTTGGCCTCATTTGTGGGGTTTCCTATTTAATCAAGCTAAACTTTTGAAATAATCCATATAACTTTACATGTGCTCTAAATTAAAAAAATTATTTTCAAGCAGAGAGAGAGAGAGAGAGAGAGAGAGAGAGAGAAAGAGAGAGAGAGAGAGAGAGAGAGAGAGAGAATGGGCCCATCAGGTCCTCCTGTTGCTGCAAAGGATCTCCAAACACATATGGCACTTTGTGTATCTGGCTTTATGTGGGTACTGGGGAACTGAACCCCGGTCATTGGGCTTTACACACAAGCACCTTAACCACCTAACCATCACTCTAGCCTCTAGCCTTTGTTGATTTTCAGAAGTAAATGTAATAAATCATATTTCCTTTATTTAAGTATATTTTAACATAGTGAGAAAAAGATGAAATTGAAATACAAATGACAATGAACTACCTTCAAGTATTGTAAGATCTCTATATTGGGTGATATACACACCTGATATATCACTGATTTATGTTGATAATTCAGTCCTAATGAGACATATGATGTGATGATTATTTGGCACTGTGACAATAACACCTTCAATATGCTTCTGGACTTGAATTTTGCTATTGTGGTTGTTACTGTATATATCATCCTTTAAATATTTATTATTAGTAGTATTAATATAATTATCATTATTATGGTTACTATATAACAGATGAAGTGTCATACAAGCACATCTTTGGGTTTAATGAGTGAAAAATATTTTTATTAAACACCATATTTCAAATTAGTGGCAATTAGAGGGAGTAATGTGTATTATAGGCTCAGTGCTTAGCTGACTCTGAACACTGATTTTGAGAAACACTGGTACTTTCCAATTAGCACAAAACATATGAAAAGCTGTTAAATAATTCTCAAAGATAAGTTATTTAAAATTATTTTCATTCAGCACATTTAATGCAGCATGAATGTGCTAGATGACAGAGAGGAGAGTTAAAAATTTAGAAACAATTACAAAGTTCTTAAAATAGTAAATTATATATTACTATAAAACTAATAAAAATACTGGACTTATATTCTTTATCCTTCTAGAAGTTTTTCTCCCATTTCTGGATCTAATAAAAAGCAATACTTAACATAGTATCTTGCAATATAATTCTCTATAGGGGCAAAAGGGGTTTGCATTTTCTAAATAAAGTTATGATTGAGGGATACATTTTCTTGGCAATATTAAATGTAAGACTGTGATTCAAAGAAAATTGGAAATCTTAAAGTGTGAAATATTTTTATTAAAAGAATACTGTAGCCAAATAAAACTATCAGTCATTTTTTTCTGAAAAAAGCTGGTTTCTATAATAAAAAATAAATTGTTCACTTAATTAGCAAAGTTTAAACCACCAGAATACAGATTCTCTCTCTGATGTGGGTGGAATTTACTCAGACATTTGATTGGCTATCCAAAGAATGTTTAAGACTAAGGTTAACTACCCTTTTTGTAGTTTTTGAAAACTCAGATATCCTTATAAATTTTTCACACGGAAATAGTCTTTAATTTTTATAACTGCACATTTCTTCAGATAAACTGACAGATTTTTTTTTTGCTACCTGAATTGCACATTATTCAGATGGCATAGATTCAAACTGCAAGGAAAAGTAAATTTACAGTCTGTGTCATTAGCTCATGTTTCTGGTACAGACTGGCTATATCTTGAGGATAAGACACAAGTTGAAATATAACAGTCATTTATGCTTCATATATACCAATATGTAGTACGTAGTAAGGAATGAGGGTAGAAAGATTGGTTGTCCCCAAACTTCTTAAAAAGTCCTGCTGAGGAATTTGAGTTTCTTTCTAGGGCAATAGAAAAAGCCGAATGGTTTTAATATGAGTGAGGGAAATAATCTTTGTATTTTTATTAATTTTATTTTTAAATTAAATTATGAAGTTTGAGGTAACATTGTGGGTTTTTTTTTAACAACACAATTTATTTTAGCTGATTGTTCTTACTTCATTTCTCCCATCCTCTGGACTTTTCCTGTGTCTATACCTACCTCTCTTCTTTCAGCTTATGTCATGTGTATCTTATTTCCCTTCCCCCAAGTCCTTCTTCATCACCATTTTTACCTGCTCTTGACCACCTGAGGCATAAATACAACAGAGAAAAGCAAGACTTGAAACAAGAATATAAAACTGCTTAGAGATTCAAACTCATAAAGGCTACTATTAAGAAAATGAAGAACAAAACAGCTGGCAAGGATGTGGGGAAGGAGAAACCCTTATACACTGTCAGTGGAAATGTAAACCAGTGCAATCGTTATGAAAATCAGTATAGCCATTATGAAAATCAAGCTACTCAGATCTACCACTCCTGACTATAAACCCAAGGGAATCTTCAGTCAATAAAGCACAGCGGTTCTTGTACATTGTTTATTGGTGCACTGTTTATGATATCCAGGAAACAAAGCCTAAATGTCCATCCACAGATCAATATATAAAGATAATATACATATACACAATTGAATTTTATTCAACTATAATGAGAAATGAAATCATGGCCTCTGTAGGAAAATGGTTACATCTAGAAATCATTACGTCAAGCAAATACCCAGTTTAATAAGCTACATATGTTTTTCTTGCTCTTATATGTAGAACCCAGATTTGAAATTATGAATATATGTATGTGTATAGCTGGGTGGTGCTGGGTGGGGTGTGTGTGTGTGTGTGTGTGTGTGTGTGTGTGTGTGTGTGTGAAAAGAATCAGTGGTCATGCAGGAGGAAAGACTAGGAAGAAGTGGATGAATTAAACTATAATGACCAAAATAAAATATATATATATATATATATATATATATATTCAGGAATGGGATAGGGATATAGCCTAATGGGTAAATCACTTGCTCCAGAAGTATAGAGACTTGTGTTCAAATCCAGAAAGTACTGGGCTTGGTGGCACATGCCTTTAATCCCAGAACTTTGGAGGCAGAGGTATAAGGATTGCTGCGAGTTCAAGGCCAGCCTGAGAATACATAGTGAATTCCAGGTCAGCTTGGGCTAGAGTGAGACCCTACCTCAAAAAGAAAAATCCAGAAAGCCCACATAAAGCCATACCAAGTAATGCACATCAGCAATCCCAGTAATACCATGGTCAGATAGAAGGTGCAAATAGCAGAATCCCTGGAAACTTGCAGGATAGCTATTCTGGTTTACACAATGGTGAACACCAAGAGTCCCTTCCTCAAAATGGAAGGTGAGGACTAAGTTTGTGCTCTGACCTCCACAAACATACTAAGATATTGGTGTATCCTCTCTCTCTCTCTCTCTCTCTCTCTCTCTTCTTCTTCTTCTTCTTCTTCTTCTTCTTCTTCTTCTTCTTCTTCTGCTTCTTCTTCTCTTTCTCTCTCTTTAACACACACACACACACTGAAATACACATACAAATCATACACAAAATTAAAAATTAAAATATTCAGGAAACAAGAGTAGTTACTCATCCAAAATCATAGCTAATCTCACACTACAGGTGTATCTTGTGAGATGCAATCACTGCCCTTGATGACCGCACTGGTGCTCTTATTACCAATATAAGGGCCATGGCATCCACCTTCATGCACCACACAACAAAGATTCTAGATCATAGTCTAATTGTTCATGTTTAGATCATGTGCTCATCATTTGGCTGCAACTGATAGGAAAGACAGACCATGGTGAAAGGTTAGTCCAGACAATGCCTTGCCCTAAGACCAAATATGAAGTGGAAGGAGGTCATCTTTTTTGAGGTGGAGTGCCAACATCTAATATTCAACCCAGGTCACCTTCTTATAAAGAAGTTAGTTAAGGTGCTCTGGGAAGCATAAGGTGAGTAATGGTATATTGTATATTCATAACTAGTAAGAAGAAATACATATAACTCTTATTAGATAAGAACCTACTTACTTTCTACAAAGACTCAAAAAATACTAAAAACAAAATCCATATATAATCACTACAGAAATAAATCCCCAAGTCTTAAAATGTTCAAGGAAAATAAATATTAATTTCAAAAGAAGGGTCCATCTTCTAAGAAAGGAAATTTATTCTAGTAAAAGGTATAATACACCACATAGTTTTAGTACAGTTGGACAACACTGCCACCCATACACCTATTCCTCTGCCCATAAGAAAGTCTTAAATTTGAGTTTAAATGTACAGATGAAACATTGAACACTGTCCACCATGAGGGCTATTAGGTTGTTTACATCATATTTCATAAGGAAAATGTCTGGAACATTAAAAACTAATTTGACAAGATATTGCAGCAATTACCTTCTTATTGCTGGCACAGAACACCAGACCAGAATCCACTTATGAAAGGAATGGGCTCATTTCTGACTTATGAGGGAAAGCTTCATCATATGGGGGGGGGAAACACATAGAAGGGACAGTCAGGCATCTCATCTCCATGCATCACCAAGGAGAAAGAGGACAGACTAAGCTTGCTAACACTGACAAGCAGGGGTGGACTATCAAACCCCAAGTCTGACCCCAGTGACATACCTCCTCCAGCAAGGATGGGACTTAAACACATGAGACTATTGGAGATATTTTTACGTTCAATGGAACACTGACTTTCATAGACTCAAGGCCATCTCATAATGTAAAATGCATTCAGTCCAACTTCAGAAGTCCCCATAGTATTTATCATCCCAACACTGCTCAAAAGTTTGAAATCTAAAGTCTCTTCTGAGACTCAAGACAGTCTCTTCACAGTGAGCCCTGTAAAATCAAATCTCATGTTACACACCTCCAATATATAATGACACCGAACAAACATTCCCTTTTCAAAAAGCAGGAATTAGATAATATCAAGGAAAGATTAGACCAATGCAAGACCAATAATAAGCAGGAAAACATAAAATCCTTGAGCATTTGATGGAACCACCTGGACTCTAAAAAGCTTCGTAATTCTGGCCCTCCAGAACTGCAGTCTGCATCAGCTAAGCAGTCTGAGATACTACCTGGTTTCTCTGTACTTTAGCCTCTATTTTCCCTGTGCAAACCATCTGAGTGATGTCGCCAATTTTTTCTTTCCTGTGGGAATGAACCCTAACCTTTAGGCGTACAGCATACTTTCTTCAGCACCCTCCTTTCAAAAGAGCCAGCACTCTTACTTAATAGCTTGATTATTCACTGGGTTGGGTCTTGCCCTCAGAGAATCTTTGCTATTATGGAGCAGTGGGGGCCCATCCACAATGGTGGTAATCTCTTGAATCATTGCAGTTGAAGGGCTTGCTTTCTCCAGACCTGAGACTCGAGACTTTCAACTCACTCTCAGTTTTTGACTTTTAAATTCAGCTTTGATCAAATTCTCAGGACACAGGGAGAATATGGGCAACCTCTCCTCCAGAACACCACACCTACTGCTGACAACATCCTGTTTCCCATTCCAAGCTTCATAAACTGAGCCTTCACAGTTCTCTCTCTCTCTCTCTCTCTCTCTCTCTCTCTCTCTCTCTCTCTCTCTCTCTCTCTCATCTCTCTCTGTGTGTGCGTTCTCTGAATTTTGGTAACTTTCTCTAGCACATAGTTCAAAAATCCTTCCATATTCTTGTTATAAACCAGTTCCAAAAGACTAAAAACCACATAAGGGACACATATCATAGCCAGTGTTCCACTTCTCTGTACCACTTTTCTGTAGCACTTACTATCTCCATGCTAAACAAGGTACCTGACTAGAAGCAGTTCATAGAAAGAAAGCATTCATTTCCAGCTTATAGTTGTGAGAGGAAGTGTCATCATGACTGGGAAAGTAGAGCAGGGGTCATACAGCTGGGTATCATATATCCATGCAACAGGAGAGGAGAAGAGAAGGAGAGGCTGCCAGCACTACCATGTGGGGCTGTCCTACAAAATCCCAAGGCCTACCCTGGTAACACATCTTGTGGAGCAAGGCTCCACCACCCAATGACTCCATCTGCTAGGGGTTAAGTATGAAGCTTAATTATAAACACTTGTGGGTGACATTTTATATTCAAAAAAACAAAGATAATATGTAACTTATTAATTCTAAAGAATTTGACCAACCTCTTGTGATCCCTTTGAACTTAGAGACCACATATAAAAAAATTGATGGGCAGAGAAAATGACTTCATGAAGAAATTGAAAAGAAAAAGAAATTACTACATGTAACCTCAACTGGGGACAGATTGGATCACAAGATTATTAGAATTTGAAGAAAAAAACATTATTATTTTTAAATAAAATTGGATTATATATTGAAGTTCTAAAAAGTACTGAACATGAGGAAGATTCCTAGAAAATGGTATATTATACCAGGGAATAATATATATGAGAGTGGTGTCTCAGATAAATCTCTATATAAATATTACAAATATTAAATTTTTCTTCTTGGAGTATCATATCAATCTGATAAGAATTGCTCTACTATTTTATAAATAGCAAGTGTTGTACTTCTGCTTTCTTACCTTTGCAGAGAGGGGCAGTAATATTTTTCAAAGATGACAGCCATGGAAGCATTTTATAAGCCTGGTCCAGTTGGGACTGTTGACAGAGAACAACAGGGGAATTCTTTCTGTCAATGTTTTATCTAATTAACTCCTTCCACCATCCAAAATACTATTTAGGCAAATTTTGGCCTCCTATATGTAGCATACTTGAATAGCCTGCATATATATATATATATATATATATATATATATATATATATATAGGAGAGAGAGAGAGAGAGAGAGTGAGAGAGAGAGAGAGATGTGTATATGTATATATAGATGTGTTTGTATATGCTGCCTCTCTCTCTCTCACACACACATATATATATATATAAAACATTTATATTCTGATATTCATGTAAGCTGTATATAGTGTCTGTTTTCTGTTTTCAAAGGAAGAAATATTGGTGCATATCCATACATTCATAGATACATAACTACTTAACTTGTAGCACTGTGCATGTAGCATCATGGACAAAGGGGATAATTAATCATTGTTTTGCTTTTCTTTTAATGAATGACTGAAGTAATGACTTAACAGAAAATTCCAGTAACTGTTATAACTCAGAAAGTTCACAGGGAAGAATTGTAGGAACAGAGAACTTTGAGCTCATATAAAGTGAAATTGTTCTTTATATTGTAATGGAACCTTTGGAAAAGTGAAAATTGCCTCACTGATTATGGCAACTTTGTAATCCTGGTTTAGCTTCTTCTTTATACCATAGTCTATACAAATTCCAGATATCTAACAGATTTACTTCCTGAGGTTCCTTGGATATTAGTGATGTAAATTGCATCCCTGCTGTTTGTTTCTTGTGTGTATAGAAAAATGAAATTTAATTTTAGACTTGGGCATGATTTCATAGCACTCTGCAGAAGCAAATTTATTTTCTTGAGAGTGTTAGACAAAGAACAGGGAGAGAATTTACACTGGTATTAAAATGAATGAGAAAAAAATCCAAGTCTTCTAAATGAGAAATAGAGCAGGTTTATTAAAACAATTCTACTACAATGGGAAAATATGCATCTGGAGAAAAATTGATGTAGTATCCAAAGTTTTTGCATTAGATTTCCATTTTTAATGTCCTTAAAGAAATGTGTATGCCTTCAAAGTACTCAAACCAAAAAGTTCCCTCTTTCTAAGTTCTTTAAATTCATGAAAAAAGAAAGAATGTAGTAAGTGTGATCTATTTATTTGCTAGCAAGCACATCTGACATTTTCCAATTAACAACTTGAAGAGGGCTGGGGAAATGGCTCAGTGAATAAAGAACTCTGGGCTCAAGCTAGAGCACCCAAGTTCAAGCACCAGTTCTTATGTCAAAAGCTCGAAACTTCTTCTGTCATTCCAGCATGTTAATAACAGAGGAGAAGTTTTCAAAATCTCTTGCTGAACAGAGCAAAGAACAATACAGCAATTTCAGAGTGAGAAACCCTGCTTCACTTGAGGTGGGCAGGGGACGAGTGGCCCAAAAGTTGTTCTCTGATCACCCATTTTCTTTGACATGCAGGCACCCATACTCAAAAACTAAATTAATTTTTTAAAAAAGGAAGAGAATGTAATGTAGTTCTAAATGCTGCTTTGAAAAGTATGAATCAATAGGAAATTTTAACACTGTTAAACATCCTCTGATTTTTTTTGACAGTAATTTTGATGGAGGGTCTGGCCTTTTCTACATTCTTATATATTCTACCTGAGTCCACTGAAGGTGAATGCCTCTCACTGCTCTCACCAGCAGTCTTGAGAGATTTGAGGACAGAATTTGCACATGATTATTTCCCATTCTTATGGGTTGGGTTTCAAGGTCCTGATTGAGACTTTCTCCTCATGCTGATTCCACTAGCAGGAGAAGACAAGCAGTATTTCTTATTATGCGCTTCCACCAAACACTGAGATACCTTCTTGTTTGGACCAGTCCTTTGAAACTATGATATTAAAACAAGTGTAAGCCTGGTGTGATGGCGCACGCCTTTAATCCCAGCACTCAGGAGACAGAGGTAGGAGGATTGTTGAGTTTGAGGCCACTCTGAGACTACATAGTGAATTCCAGGTCAGCCTGGACTACAGTGAGACCCTACCTCGAAAAAAAAGAAAAAAAACTCAAAACAAGTCTAAATTTGCATTTGGTGTTTGTAAATATAATAGTTCTCCAAATCAAAAGCTAGAAATACTTCAGTCTCTAACAGAGAACAAATCTGGCCATGTAAGTCTAATCAAGTTAAATTCCTCTAACAATCTATGTTAGAATTTTTTTTCTTTTGAATGAGTAGAAGAAAAGTTTGAGCAGTTTATTGAACCCTCACTAAGGCAAATCTTGTATGGAATGTTTAAATGCAAATATTTTCATGAGCAATATTGCAATGAAATTATTGCAGATAGGTATTTATGAAAGGAATATGGAAAAAGTTGATGGTGTCCATTTTTATTTATAAGTTTAAGCCTCTAGTAGGACCACACAAGTTTTATAAATCACTCATTTGTTAATCCAAATTCGAAATTAAATGAGGTGGGCTGCAACTACATTCCCAGAGGCATTTCCATTATTTTGGTGCTCAGCCTTGTAAGACTGTTATAAAGTCAATTTCATGTCACAAATCACAGAGCCAACATAGCCAAATATGTCCATGCCAAGTCAAGTCTTTGAAATTCGCCTCTGACTGTTTCATTGTTCTCATATTAAGTACAGCTCAGAGAATACACAATAAAGATTTGATTTCTCTTTTACAGTACCTCACAAGATAGAGTGCATCAACCACCAAGTACATGCCTGCTGAATAGCTGTGAGACTGGTTCATTATTTACTGTATCAAATTACAGGGAAAGAAGTCTCTATTGACTTAAGCTAATAAAACCAATATTTTAATTCAAGCAAGAACACTCACCTGGGAAACTGGAAAATCTGAAATACAGCTCTTACCTCAACACTGTTTTGTTTCTTCCTTCTGCCTCACTATAAGTAAGAAAATCATTGGCATTCATTTGAGTGTTGCTGTCTTTCTTGTTGTGCTATGCTGTGTGTGTGTGTGCATGTGTCTATGTGCATGGTAGAGATAGATAGATAGATAGATAGATAGATAGATAGATAGATAGATAGGGAGAGAGAAAGATGTGGTCTATGTTTGTATGTATTTTGTATGTATGACATGAGTGTGTGTGATAGAGAGAGTGAGAGAGACAGAGACAGAGACAGAGAGAGAGAGGTGATCTATGTGTGATAGTGAGATTGAGAGAGAGAGATAGGTGTTCTATGTGACTATGTATTGTGTACTTGTGTTGTGAGTGTGTGTGTTTTGCAAGACATGTATATGCCCATGCAGCATTCTATGTACTCAGCTGTGATGTGTACACATCTGTGTCCTCATCTGTGGTGGCCTGTTCAACACAACGGATAACCTTATCCATCACTCTTCTAACTGCTCTTATGTAAGCCAAACCCTCTTACTGGTATCAGAGCTTGCCTTGTGTGTGTGTGTGTGTGTGTGTGTGTGTGTGTGTGTGTGTGTGTGTACTCTGTCATGGCTCTGGGCCCTATTCCCCTACAGGACTAGGGTTATAGACCTGTTGCTAGGATCTCTCAGGCCATCTCAAGCCCGAATTCTTACACAAGAAATCCTCTTAACCATTGATCCACATCTCCAGCAAAAGGCACTGTGTGACCCTATTGGCATAGCATAAGGATTTGAGTAATAGTTTAATTTTTAATGAAAATGGAGGGTATTTGAAAGAGGCCTTTATATCTTTGACCCTGCAATCTGAAGTTGTCTTAAAACTATCTCAATTTTTTTACAAGACAATAAGTTTACTTTAATGAATGCTTATTTATAAATCACAATAACGAAAAGAAAACTACATGGAGCTATACTAGTAGGCTGAGATTCCAGATCTTGAAGCATGCTCAACTTGTTAAATCTTCATCTTTAACTCACTCTTTGCTTTAGAAGCTGCCTCAATTGCAATCTAAAATTGACCTTTTCAGGAAAAGCAAACCTCAGTCTCCTCCAGAGGGTCCCATATGGGTTGTGGTCATTATTTTCTACCAGTAATTTAAAATCTTCTTGGAAACATTACCTTTCTAATTTACTGTAAATTTTGATGGATCTGTGAAACCACATTTGAGATGTTGGTAAATAAGATAGATTGAATCAGTGAAAAATAAGCAGTAAATGAAACTACACAATCCACAGTGTAGGAGCCTGGAAATCACCTGGTGTCATGACGCTTCAACAATTGCAGTCAAAAAAGTAGGGAGATAGCTCAGTGGATAAAGCGCTGACTATGCCAGGATGAGTGTTGTTAAAGTTCTGATTCTCACAACTCACTTAAACAGTTTAACACTACGGCCTGCACCTGCAATCCTAATGATCCTATGGTAAGAATGGAGGCAGAGGAGCAGGGACAAAAGAATTTTCATAAATTCATAGGCCAGCTACCCTGGGGAATGGAGCAGTGAATAATAAGAATCTTTGCCTCAAAAATGGTGGAAGAAGCAGACTGACATAGGAAAATTGCCTTCTGACATACATCTGTGCTGTAGCACGAGCATGCCCATATACTAACACATAACACATGCATCACACACACCAATAAAATTAAGTTAAATTTCAAACAAGAATTACAATCCAGCTCTGGTAGGATCTAATGCCCTTGTAAAATCAAGAGCAGTAATGTTTTGAGAGAACCAAGACTCATATTTATTCTTCCGAAATGCAGGGCTTAAGGATACAATTTAGCCAAACCAAGTAGGCAACATGGAACATTTGTCAAAGAATTTTTCTTCTCAAATAATATTTGTTATTTATCACCTCTAAAAATTTGGAATATTGTTGGCTGTCTGTTCCTATTTTTTTTCTTAATGAAGAAAACAAACATTTTATAATAAGTCTATTCTTGGTAATTAAAAAATAAACTAAGTCTAATTACTATGATAAGAAAGACCAGTTGAATTTTTGTGTGATTGATTTATTTTATGATAGAAAGTCTAGGATTAAGAAAGATAGGTATTTGATATGATATCTATTGGTTACTTATGAAGGGTCAACTCAATAAACTTGAAAAATATAGAAATTTTATTAGGTAATATAACTGCTGGTGTTATTTTTTCCCTAGACATAACAATACTAGAAAGTGTCTTATTACAAACAGAAAAAAATACCAATAAAGATTTTGATTTTTCTTGACTGTGAGTCTTTAATAAGAGAAGTTTAACAAAAGTTCCATTTCAGTGTATTGTTTTATAGCCAACTAGTTACAAATTCTGCCAGTTAAAGATGGTAAATTGAACTTTCATTTTTTCTTAACCTTCCTATGTAAACATAGGTAACTTTATACATCTTTAAAGCCATAAACTTATGGAGCAAATCCGAGTAATAAACTATTATAGATTAAATGCAGATAGATTAAAATGGTTTAGTACAGCAGACATGAAAGAAAATGAAATCTTAAACTTTCAACAGGGAAATGGAAATACCAAATTTACACTAAAGTATCCATAATATCTTAGTGACTGGTGATGCCAACTAACTTTGAAAGTGGACTGTAAAGATGGAGCTTTTGAGGATTAGTTGTAAGAACACCTAAGATATAGAATTGGTGTTTGCTGCTTTCACATTAGCTGTGGACTAGGTTAACATTCTAGAGATATACAGAGATTCTCTGGGCAGGGAACTCAGGAAGAGTCAGGAGCAAGAGTTTTATGCAAAACAGGGGAATTAGGTAAATGCTTCTGGTTTGGGGATTTTTCCAACAAAATGACTTAACCTTAGAGACCTACAGTGTAATCAAGTCAACAAGCTTAGCCAAGAAAACAGAATTTCCAGACAGCTTGTTCTCTTGTCATTAATAGAAGTAGACTATAATCACCAAACACCAAGGGAAGAAATTAAAATGATCTGACTAAAACCATGCAGAGGAAACAGAATATGTGGGGAGAATGAATTGAAACAATAAGGATACCTCTGCCTAATATTTGTAGACATAGGAGAAGATTTGCAGTGTTGAATTGAAATGAAGGTGATATTTTAAGTAACATATAGAGAATTAAAAAAACAAAACTTTTGGAGATTTCCCTTTCTGTGCTTGGTTTGGCCAAATTATCTTGAGCTCCACATGTCACAAGTGACAGGCTTTTATTTTGTCAGCCAAATAATATTCCTTTGTAAGTAAGTACTACTATTTTTATACATTCTTTAGTTGATGGAAACTTAGGTTATTTCAATATGTTTGATTTTTGTGCAGTGCTGCAGTGAATATAGAAATGCAGATGGTTCTTTGACATTCTGATTTCATTTTAGGTGAAGTTTCAAATAAAATTTTAGGTTTTTTAAAATAAATATCTTTGAAATGCTTATCTCTCTAATCTGGACTTTGGATGCATATTTACACACATACATATATACACACAAGCTATGTATATATTCTATTGTGGGATGATGGGTCATGTGATAGATTTGTTTTTAATTTTTTGAAGGTGCACCGAACTGTTTTATGTAATGGCAACCAGAATGAGATGGTAAGACCCCATTACTGAAGACCACGTAGGCTTGGGCTGTAGGTCACTCAGAAATAAGCTGGAGCTGAGCTGGAAACCTCCTCCCTATTAACCAGCTGAAAGAAAGCTGGAAAAGCTATGGCTGGATGCAGCCCTATGTTAGAGAGAACTCATTCACAGTGGTGAACAGCAGTGGACCTTGCATGCATTAAGACTGGCCAACAAGGCCAAATGTGCTAACTGGTACAATAGTGGCATGTCTATTTTTGGGAACACCGACTGCTGTCTAATTGGACTGGAGGCCTGTTCCACCGAAGGGAATACATGCCTGGTGCTGAAGACCTAGTCAGGAGGTAGATCTTTGTTAGAGGAAGTAGGAAACTGGGGACTGGCCTTGAGGTTTTAGTCTAGTCATATTTGTTGTTAATCCTCTGTTTTCTGACTGCCAACACAATGTGACCTGCCAGCCACTAGTTTCTGCATAAGGAAAGTTTCAACTGTAGCTGAAATAAACCCATTCTTTCCTTAAATTGTTTCTGATCAGGAACTGTATCACAGCTATTGCTGTGATACAATTGAAATCAACTAATATACTAGCCAAAGTAATCACAATCTACTGACTCAATGGAACTTAAGTGTAGGACATGAAACTGAAAAACTAATAGAATAAAATATTTCAGGACATTAGATTAGAGAGGAGTTTTTGGACAAAAGTCCCCCCCACAAATGCAGTAGAAACTTTGTGTGTACAATTCATGTATAGGCACGACCGCTTCCCTCCTCCCTGACCCCATTCCAGTGAGGAGCACCCTCCTCAGTGGATTGCAGGGATGCTCCATAGAATGAAGGGTTAGGAATTGTGTGAGCAGCAGTTAATAGGGGAGGGGAGGTTCCTTTGGCTATTTCCCCCACCATGGCTCTTACAATGTTTCTGCCCTCTCTTCCACAAAGTTCCCTGAGCCGCGGTGGGTGAGTTTTAAGTCTGCTTTCATGCTGAGCTCTTAGCAGCCTCTGGATTTCTGCTTTGGAACATTTTGGATGTCCTCCATGTCTGCTCCATCATCCTTGTGCAGGTCATCTGTCTATCTGTGGAATGTTCTAATTTTTATAAACTTTCACTTGATTTTTTTTTAAAGAACTATAAACCTGATAACTGATCACTATTGTATTTGGCAATGGGAATTTAGAGGGTACCTGCTTCCCTCTGAATTTTCCAGGTCCTTTTCCCCATGATAAGAAATCATGTCAGAGGTACACACAGTAAGATAATAGAAAGAATAGAGGCCGTGTTTAAAGAAAGAAAAGCGCACACCCAAGAACGAGAGTAAACTAGTGACCATGAGTCTTGTGGCCCTTCATGGGTTATTTACACAGTACCCACCTCATTTGTGTTTACATGTAGTTCAGTCTTCAGTAGTAATCCCTTCCTTTTTTATATGCTGGTCTTAACTTAGCCCTCTCTTTGGCCTGATTATCCTGACATGCTATTCTGTGAAAATCCAGAAATACATGAGCCTCATCAGTGGTCTTTGGGACCCATGGCAGCGTTAATATCATCTGGGAGTTTATTAAATTTGTATGATGGCAGGCCCAGCACAGACCCCTGAGTTCTCCAGAACTCCCCCAGGGATGTTTCTGTGCAGTAAGGTTTGGGGAGCCCTGTCTGCTCCTTTCTCTCTGTTCCTTGCATAAACTATTCCTCCCCTTTTCCTCAGATTTCTTTATAGTCTGTTCTAAAAGCTAACATGGAAGAAAAAAGTATCTACACTGACACCAATAATTACAGTTTGGGGGATATATTGATTTTTAGAATCAAAATTTTATTTTATTGGAAAAGCTACTCTAGAGAAAATAGAAACAAAACAAAACAAACAAAACAGACAGTTGTCTCACTCTAGGTCATTAAAAAAATCATGTGGCCTCCAGGTTTTCACAATGAAAGGGGATAATATAATGGTAAAGGAGACTTGCAATACTGTTTTTTATTTAACAGGGAACTAAAGGCAATACACGTCTCTTTCCTAATAACATCTCTCTCTCTCTTTCTTTCTCTCTCTCTATCAATTTTCCTCTCTTCCTCTTACTCCCATCATTGTCATTTTGTGTATGCACATACATATGCCTGAATATATAGATACTTTATGGCCAATGACCTTGAAACTTTTTGTTTTAATTTTATCATCTTTTTAAAAAATTATATCTTTATTATCCATAATTAGATACTCTGAATGAGCAAATAATGTGTTGGTGTCTCCAATTCCCTGATTTCCCTCTTCCCTGTCTCCAATCAGCTGGGTATCTTCCTCCATGGGCAAACTGGATCAGTCCATGGGGTAGGGGGTTATGGATAGCCTAGGAGTCAACCCAGTTCCACCCTCCTTTGTATGTTGTTACTGAGGGGGCCATGACTCTGGATATTCTCCCCCACCATGGCTCTTACGGACTTTCCACACCCTTTTCTGCTCAGTTCCCTGAGTCATGATGGGTGAGAATTAAGGCTGATTTATTGTTGAGGTCTTAGTGGCCTCTGTACTTTTGCTTTAGGTTGTGTTGAAAATTGGTGTCTGTCTCTCTGGCTTATCCTGGATTGACTGGCTGTGATAATAGGTCTCTTGCTTATCCCACCACTCTCTGCGGCGTTCCAAGTGGATCCTCCATGGTAGGTCTGGGGTGGCACATCTCTTGCCAGGATGTCAGCTATCAGCCTGAAGTTCATTGTTAGGGTTGGAGAGTCCATAGCTCTCTTGATGTCTTCTGAAAAATACAAACAGAATCTCCATCAGAGAGTGAGTTCAGTATAGGTTAACTGAGATACACATTTCTGAATTAGCTAGATTCTATTTTGTTAATCACTTGTAAAGTGAATTTCTCTTTGGGGTCCCAAGATTTTGGTTCCCAATGCATTTGCCCCTGAGTCCCCAATTCTAGTTAAGGGCTCCCTGTCACTGAGTGGATTACTTGGCCAAATTAAAAGCTATTTATTGCCTCCCCCAGGCTTTGGCTCCTCCATTGCACAAGTGTTCATGTCTTGGTTCGCTGTTCTCTCCCAGAAGGAAGTGTGTTCAGCCTACTCATGGTGACAGACTGTGTTTCATATCAGTGGTCTCTGTTTACTCCAGCTGTCATTGACCAGCTTCCCCTGGCAGCTTATGCAGTGTCTTTCAGCTCTGCACTAACTACCATCTGGGGGCTGGATACCATTCTGGACCTCTGAGTCAAGATATGTAGTAAGCTCTTTGATTCTGAAGACCACTAGAAATTAAATCCAAAAAAGAAAGGTTTGTAAAATATGGTGCAAATCAATTATCACCATTTTATAGGACACTACTATTAAAACAATATGGAAGTTACATTACAAAATAAATGGAACATCAGTGTTCAGAAGGCAAGAACATTTATGACAACTTTGAGCTTTCATAATAATATGAAATTTGATTTTAATTTCACCAGTCTTCCCAAATTTATTATGACAAAATATTTTAGACATTTCCATTCCCACAGCTCTTCTATAAAATGATTTCTATAAAATAAGATTGCCTTCAGTAACATCATACTTATCTCCTGTATTTGTACCAATGCTCTTATGGAAAAAAAGGACTGATCTTTAGAAAAATGGAAGGTTTAATGGTAATCATCATTCTAGAGACAGCAAATGATGCTGTCTTAACTGTGGGACTGTCTCCCTAGACTAATTTAGAAAATGATTAATTTCAAGATTTCAGACCAGTTTGTTTCTCTGAATAAAGCTTGACCTCTCTGGAAGACATTGTAATTGTAAACTGTTAAAATTTTCATTTAAATGAGTAAGGATTTATTTTAAATATTTATTTTTCTAACAACTGAACTTTCATATTTTCAGTTTTCAACATAACAGAAAAAAATCTTTCCCATCCAATTCTGTGCATTTGTCTCACGTTTCTGTAGTAATTAGCTTTGTTTCAGGATGAATTATGCCACTTAACATCTGTTATTTACTATACCCACATTTATTGCCTCATAACAATATCATTATAAATGAAAGCTGTGCAGAAGAGAAACACTTCTTTATAAACCCTAATAACTGTACAATATGTGGGTAAATATTTACTTTTCCATAATTCTTTCACTGTTTAATTGTGATTCTGCATTCAGTCATCTTAATTAGGTTGAATCTCTAGCATTTTAGATATCTATTTTTAGGTGTAGTTCTCTGTTGATGGAGTTTTCACATTCTAAATCTATGTTCTATGTCTCAAAGGCTACGTTTGTGTAATTTCAAGGGTTTAATCAAGAGCTGAACAAAAAGACAGTATAAGTTGAAGTAAGACTGTAGTAGGTGCCACAGATTGCAGCAACTTGCCCAAGATTTTTAAAAATTATTTTATTTGTCAAAATAATAATTATGTAAAACTTCACATTAGTGCTTTTATTAAGAGTTTGAGTTTTAGTTTTCTTATGTTCTTAAATGGGAACGTAGTAGCTGCATAGAAAGTCCTGGAGATCAGTAGACTGATCAGGAGGAAAATGCTACTTGGCCAGGAGCCCCTGGCTCTGAATCCTAGGTGTTCCAAGTCAGTGTGCAAAGAGGGAAGGAAGGCCCTGTTTGTGGGTTTGTGGCTGGTACAGGTGTGAAGAGAGAATATCTGCTCCAATATGGTGTCTGTAATTTTCATTTTATATTTACTGGCATATATTTAATTATATAAAATAAGGGGTTTATAATGATATTTTCATGCATACATCTTAGTAATTTTTTCATTGCCCCTTTTATTTAAATGTCTTGAATTCTCCCCTGTTCCTTATTCTCTTTCTCTTCCCAAATAGTTTCCATTGTACTTTGTCTTTAAAAGAAATCTAAATTCATATATGACAGAAAACGTAAATACTTTTTTCTTTTGGAGTCTGACTTAATTTGCTTAACATAATATTTTCTGGAAAATGGCATAATTTCACTATTTTCTATGGTTGAAGAGTACTCTGTGTATATATATACCACATTTTCCTTAGCATCCATCCTGTAATGGATATCTAGGCTTATTATATAAGGTGGAAATTTCTATTTCATAAGGGTGAAAATATGGATGAATTAAGGCTTTCTGAATTATTTAATGGTAGTAATGGGAGTTAATATGATATAGAGGATGATGAGGAGGACAGGAGGACAGCATAAATGTTATAATTTCAAGGTAAATAAGGAAACTCAAAACCAGAGGGGGGTTTTCTTTTGAGACTGGAAAGAGTACAAGGAAAAGTCACTACAAGAGGTGCGAGGATAAGAACGTGCTCTCAATGGAACAGAGTTAGAGCATGCACAACACCCTTAGTGATGCAGCTTAATGAAATGTGCTCATTCCATCAGAATGACTGCTTACTGATGTTTCCCGTGTCTGCTGCTCAAGTCTGGATCACTGCTGATAATAGTGAAGTTCCTTGGTAACCTCTGATTACACCTATTTTGAAAAAAGATACAAAAATGATTTGCAATAAAAATATCTAAGTTTTAAGAACTGGTTCATTGAGCAAGGAAGGGAGATAGAGAGGTAAGAAATATTTACACATTTGTGCACCTACAGGAAAAGTTTTGTCAAGGACCTTGTATTGGCCACTGAATAATAACTTCTGGATGTGAAAATGGAATATTTAAAACATCAAGTTGGTATGTATTTTTTCCCAAAACAATTTACATGGACCTTGTCACACAA
The DNA here is from genome assembly GCA_004024765.1 of Zapus hudsonius. Classification (NCBI taxonomy): domain Eukaryota; kingdom Metazoa; phylum Chordata; class Mammalia; order Rodentia; family Dipodidae; genus Zapus; species Zapus hudsonius. The sequence continues at coordinate 74,559 of PVHP010003465.1, forward strand.
TTTAATGTAAACATGCTGATGATGTCTTAACTCAAGCTATTAGGCGATACTTATTAATGATGTGGTCAGGGCTATCCTAGGTGCTGATCACCAGGATTGTGGAAACAGTGCTCATTTCATGTTGGGCTTCATGTAGTATCGTTAATGTTCTTTGTAACTAGTTAAAATTCTGTAAAATGAATTCATCATATGGCACCAAAGGTGTACTTCCATGGAGTTGGAAAACCTGAAAAAAATGTAACTTGCCAAAATTTCATTTTTAAAGGGGAAAGCCTTCCATTTCTCTTCTTCCCTTCACTCAGGTCCCCAGAAGTCATTAAGACTTACTGCACAATCTTAGTTTCTCTCTTATGCTTTTATCATGTAAGCTGGATTCTTTGGTCATATTAAGTACTAATGATTATAGTTACATGATGTGATTAACACATTATGATTCGGCAATATCTAACAGAAGCAATCTCACAGGAGTGGTGAAAAGTGTCCCAATTTTAAAAACTGAAATCCTAGGTTCAACTGAGACTGAATTTCTTTACAAGTCTATTCTGTGGACAGGATAATCAGGATGGAAATTGTTTTTGTTTGTTTTTTTGATCCCCACACTTGTTTTTTTCATTTCTTCACTTTTGAACCCCAAATCAAGAACCATTAAGACCTTAAAGGCTGTCAAAGACAATCTTATGTCTCTCTGAAAGATGTACAGTTCTTAAATTAACTCAAATGTAACATAAGAAAGCTTTTATAAATTCAAGAGTGGAGAGAGGTTTTACTTTTAACCCAGAGATTGAAAAGCACTAAGCTTCACTAATAGCACTTCATAAGTTCCACACAAATCATGTGAGCCCATTTCTAAGAACACTTGTATGTGACTGTCACACTTGACTTCTTCCTCCCAAGAACAGAGTGTCTTTCTTTTATAATCCTCCAATCACTTTTCTTCCTATTCTTAAAAGTACTGAGCTGAACAAGTAGAGACCCTTGACATGACTTGTGCTTGGAGAGCACAAGGCAGCCCCAAGAGCTCTCACTTTTATGAATTCTACTGGTCCTGAGATTCTCATATGAAAATAGGAGTCATTTTTAATGTAACCTCTGTCTTTGCCCAATCATGGCAATTTTATGCCATATGAAATTCTTAAGACTTTGTTATACAAAGAGGAGCTCTCTTGTTAACTGCTAAAGTAAGTTCCTTCTATGCTTCTCTGACCTAGGACAGACCTCCTATGACTATGTATCAATACCCTGAGAACCACTAACAACGTAATCATAAAAATGAAAGATTCCATGAATGTTCCAGATTACCAGCATAACAGCATAAAAATATGTTTGTCCCTGGAGATAATTTGCTGCTCTTGTTCCTCTGGAAATCAACATCTATATTCATTTGCTTACTGAAATAGAGATAGAGGTATAGATGATAGATAGATAAATGAGAGATAAATAGAAAAACTTTCTAAAGGGCAAGAATTCAAGGTCAGGAATTTACTCAGTCAGCATTCAAAGCTTCCTAGAAAAGCTCAAAACATTTAACACTTCGAATACTAGCTCAAAGGATATTGGGAATGTTTAATTAGTCTACTTAATATGTTGGGAGAACTATTGGCTACCACAAAGTCAAAATTAATTTATATTCTAAAGCTGAAGATTTGAGCATGTCATTCTCCTAAAAACTTTCTGTGTCTATCACTTATAAAGGTAAAGCTTAGCCAAACACTTTTGTAATCTGAATGTACCATCTCTACCTGCATCTCTTACCATTGCACCTCACAATCTCATGTGTTGAGCAATTTGCAATTCTCTGGGTAACATATATATATATATATATATATATATATATATATATATATATATATATATATATATATTCCTAATGCATGTGCCATTTTCTGTTTTCTGTATCTGGCTTTATGTGGGTACTGGTAAATCAAACCCTGGTCCTTAGGCTTTGCAGGCAAATGCCTTAACTGCTGAGCCATCTCTCCATCTATAAATAGCTTTGAGAAAGTCTATATACAATTTTATATCTTACATATAGGTTTGTCCTTCTTGAAATTCATGATGCAAATGCATTCAATCAAGGACTTCAGAATAAGTTTCACCTGAGGCTTCTGCCTGTGCTCTATCACTACATTCTTAATCCAAAATACATTTGGAATGTATTGTATGGTGGAAACAGTTCAATGTAAATCTTAAAGTAGTTGTCCATAATAAGGCCAGGGCTAGGCTGGAGAGATGGCTCGGTGTTGTAGTCAGCCAGAGACCGCTGGGATGAGTCTTCAAACCAGGCACAGTTTGGGGGAGGAAAGTATTTATTTAAGCTACAGATACAGGGGAAGTTCCAGAATGCAAAAGCGGCTGCTCCCCTTTCACAGGTTCAAGCAGAGAGCAAAACCCATCACCAACACCATACACACACTAGCAAATAGGCAGGAGGGCAAGAAGAGAATTCTTTCCCCTTTATAAAGCCCTAGGGTGGGGTCTTACAATTCTATCCCAGACTTAATGGCTTCCTGAGTCTCTGGAATTTTCTTCCTGCACTGCCCACACAGGAAAGGATGTTTACTTCTAGCGCCTTTGAGCTTCCTTACATCCTGCCCCCTAATGAGAGGCTGCCTTCCTGTGAACATCCTCAGAGACCCACCCAAGATTACTTGAAAGGTCAAGTTGACATCAAAATTTAACCATCACACTCGGCAATTAAGGCACTTGCCTACAAAGCCCATGGACCTAGGTTTGATTCCCCAGTACCGATTAAAAGCCAGATGCACACAATGACACATGTATCTGGAGTTCATTTGCAGTGACTAGAGACCCTGGATATGACCATTCTCTCTCTCTCTCTCTCTCTCTCTCTCTCTCTCTCTCTCTCTCTCTCTCTCTCTCTCTCTCATAAATAAATAAATCAACAAGATGAAGCCAGGGCTATCTCCCTTTGATGTTATAGCTCAAACTGCTGACCTCAGTTAGAAGTTCAAAGCTCCTCCTTCTGGTACCATCCTCCAGGTATCCATTGCCCAAGCATAGGACATATTTTCTTATAGACACAAAGAAAATGAGGTGTGCTGACATCATTACCTCCCATCACTTGAAATTAATTCCTTTCTGGATAAGACCAAAACTTAAACTTCCAGTGATTAACACTTGGAAGAAACAAACTTGTCCATAATCCCAGGGTGAATCAAAACAGAAATGCAAGTTGCCAACTAGAGATCATTGTTTGGGCATCTGGAGTTATACAAACATTTAATTCCCCACCATCACTTAAATTTATGTTTAGAATTAGAAACAATTGCCTCAATATTTCTCACTGAGGGTGGAATATACTCACTATAGCACTTAGAACAAGTGATACAAAAGAAAATTACTAAAACTTTAGAAAAAAGTAATTAAAATAGTGCCAAAATCACAAAAAAAGTGACTTCAGTGTGAGGGAGTTAGATTTGAAACTCTTACTGTAATTTTAGTGTCAATCAGCCTCTGTGAAAATTTCATAGAAAGGCATAATTTTTCCAAATTAATATCTTTAGCCATCAAATTATTGACAAAAGAAATTCAGAGTTTTAAAAGTTATGTTCTGGGTTTTGCATAAAAAGAGACAATAATGTAGTATATTATTTCATGTTTTAAAAAATGTGTTTTTATTTATTTTTAAGGAGAGACAGAGAGAGAAAGAGAGAGAGAGAGAGATTAAGATTGGGTACATTAGGGCATCTTGCTGCTGCAAATGAACTCCAGACACATGTGCCACTTTGTGGGTCTGGCTTTGTGTGGGCACTGGGGAAATTAAACCTGGACTGTCAGACTTGTCAAGCAAGTGCCTGTAGCTACTGAGTAATCCCCTCTTCCCCCTTATGTGCACTTGTGTTCCCTATT
>PVHP010003466.1:0-33831 GCA_004024765.1 Zapus hudsonius
CTGCTGCCTGAGTTTTCGTGGCTGTGTTCCTGTTTGTTGAGCCCCCTTTGTGTAGGAGATAGGGCGGTGCAGCGCATCCCTAGATTGGATATAAGGTTGGATGTGAAAATAAAGTTTTGAGATCTGCCCACTGCCGCAGTCTCCCGAGAGTCTCATCTCTCGTTCGGCTCACGGCTATTCCAAGCCGCTGCTCGCCCAGTTCCCGTGGGTGAACAGGGAGTTGATGCGCGCTGCAACCCCCTAAGTAACCCACGGACCCAGATAAAGGAGTTCTACCTGATGATCCTATAATTCTCTATCATTCAGTGATACCACAGAGGAGTTCCTGGTGAACACACTATAAGTTGAAAATAAAAAATACATTGAATACAAACAACCTACCAAATAAATTTTAGCTATGCACAATACTACAGAGCATATTATTTTCCTGGTGGCTTGCTGAGTGGGAGCTATAGCCTGTGGCTGCTGCTCAACCTCAAGAGAAAGTATCACTCCTGATGGTACCCAAGGCAAAGATCCAAATACAAAATCTACAGGATGCTTCCTACTGCATGTACATTGCTTTCACGCCACTACAAATGTTAAATTTCCTAAATAGACCAACCATCATTGTGGGATCAACTGTACTTGCATTTCGGCCCACTAAACAATGTAACTCATTATGAACAATAAAGAAAAAAAAAAGAAATCCATCTAATACCTTATTCATCTAATTTCCAATTTGCCCCTGATGGTCATAGCAAATGTGTTACCCAAGGAAGCTACATATGCTTCTACCATAGAAGGTTTTCCCAGAAGCAGAACCCTGGAGTCTCTGAGTATAAGTAGTTTGTTAGTCTATTTGGAAAGTGATCTAGGGACACAATGGTTGGCATAAATAGCCATTCATTTGAAAGAAGCCTTCTCTCAGAACCAGGACTTTTATGTAGGCTGTAAGCCAGACATATACATCAGAAATGGTCAACTTTTATTCCACATACTTGTAAGCTTCCTCTTTCTTGCCAACCTCCACAAATCAGTCCAATATTTCAGTTCTTCACATGGCAACATGAAGCCAAATGCAGAGTGTTCTGAATGTTGACTATTTTCTCTGACCTTCTGTTAGATAAGGAGGGCTTTAAGTACTTGTCAGAAGTGGCCAGCAGTAGTTGGGTATGCAGGCCAGTGATAGAAGAATACTTGCCTAGCATGCACAAGGCCTTGAATTGAATCCCCAGTATTGAACAGCTGTGAATAATAGTCTGCTATTTAGCATGAACAGAAGTAACCAATGGCAGTAAGTCTTACTCAGGCATTTTTATTACAAACTGATTAAGGCATGAATTCTGAACATTTCATATTTTTTTCTTTTCTTGGGACTTATGCACATCCCATATAAGATATACATAGTTTATCAACTATAATCTTACATTAAATTGTTCACTCTATACACACCACACCAATTTATGAGGGGCATGAAACTTTTAAAGAAAGTATTCCTAGTTTCCCCCTCAACCCTGCCTACGTTTCTGGCATTCCTTTCATTTATCCATAAGCTATAACCACTAAAGTGATCATTTCTGTCATCATTTTCAATAGAGTACATATGATAGATCAATGAAGTATACAAAAAATAAAATATTTTCCCTTCAGTTATTTCTCCAATGCTTTCCCTCTCCTGTAGATTTGAGTTTCTGGCCTGATATATTTTCCTTTTTCTTGAACAATTCATTTGAACATTTCTTATAAGATAAATCATTTTCTCAAAATTTTTGTTTTCCTAAGAAAATATTCCTTCTTCACCTTTGAAAGGTAATTCTTCTCTTTTCACCTTTCAAAGATAATACTGCAGGCACAGAATTCTAGGTGGGCAGTTTCAATTTTTCAGTGCTGCCTGCCAGTATTTCACTATACTCTGTTTATGGTTGCTTGCTCTCCATTTCCTCTTTATTTAATGTGAATTTTCCTTCTGGCTTTTTCTAAGATGTCCTTTTATATTTGATTTTTGGACTTTGAATAAGATATGTTATAGTTAGAGGTCGACATATGGATAATATGAAATATGAAAAATATTTATCTTACTCAGAGTCTCTGATATTGCTAGATCTGTGGCTTGGTGTTTATCATTAATTCTGGAAAAAACTATTATTTATTTTTATCTCTTCTCCTATCAGTCTCATTATATACTTTTATTCCTTGATCTGTGTTAATATACAGAAATGCTGCAGCATTTATTACTATAAATTCTCTATTATTTTTATTTGTACTATTAGTACTATAAATATTCATAGTACAAATAATACCAATGGCTATAATATATTAAACCCTTTGAGTATTCAAAATCTTCACTGGAAGCTTTCTACATATAACATCTGATGTGAACTTTGCAATATAGAACCTGTTTGCATTTTACATGAACTACATTCAGATACTTCTCATGTATTTATAACTCTTAATTATATTAAATCTGTTCACTGGCTGACATATAACTGGCAAATGACAAATAACCATATAACCTATATGGTTCTCAGATCTTAGATATTCAGTTGAAGTTGTGAAGATGAAGTGTCAATTTCAATGGTGACTCCAGGATGATGGAGATGTGAGAAATGTGTGGTGCCTGTTGAGGAAAGCTGCAGTCACTGAGAGAAGCAGACCCAAGACAAGAGGCCACATGTTTGGTTGGAACCAGGGATTTAGATGTAGGGATACCTAAGCCTATCAGGGCCGAGATGATGTCACTTAGATGTTAGACATGGAGATACAGAGTTTGGTGATGTTTGCCCTGGTGGTTTCTATTTTGCTTTGGTCTATCATCTCTTAATATCCATTTCCTTCCTCCCTTTTGAGATATGAATGCTTACCCTGTGTCACTATATGTTTGCAGTATGTAACTTGTGTTTTGATTTTACAGGATCACAGTTAAGAGACTGCCTTGGGTCTCAGAAGAGATTATTGAATTTTTAAACAATGCTTAGACTGTGTTGACTATGAGGATTATTGAAGTCAGATTGAATGCATTTTGCATTCTGCAAAAGCAAAAAACCATGAACCCATAGTTATGAGGGACCAAAATAAACTGGTCCTCCCTTAAGTTGTATCTATCAGTTCTTATCTGCCATCTATTTGGTAATTTAATGTAAGGTTTTCCTGTTTTATAACTGTGATATTTTCTAACTATTAGGTTTAAAGAATTCTTTAAGTATTTTTAATTCCAGTTTGGTAAATATGTGATTATAAATATTTGGCCAATATATACATGATATTTTTCTTCTAATAGTATCTTACAGAGCAGAAAATTCTAATTTTGATTAAATCTAGTTTAACTTTTTTTCTTTTATGGATCTTGCATCAAACTAAGAAATAGTCAGTTCATATTAGGTCATATTATGTCATGAAACTATTTTCCTATATCCTCATCTAAAACATATAGGTTTCACTTTAAATAATAGACTTTAAATAACTTTAAATAAATAGACTTATGATCTATTTAGATTGAAGTTTTCCTTTCTGAGTTTGGTCATTCTGTTTTAATGAGATTAAAATATTTTCTACAATGCTTCTGTGTTGGAGCAGTCCTGAAAAGACTGTCAGTTCTGAACTGAATCACTTTTCAGTGTTGTAGAAAATCAGTGGGCCTTTTTATGTGGGTTTGTATCTGTGCTGTCTTGTTTCATTCAGTTATAAACTTATGCATACATGAATTCCACACTAATTTTTGTAGACATAGTAAGTTTTTAAATTAGATATCTGAATTCCTTCACATTTCTTCTTCTTTTCCAAAATGGGTTTACATAGTTGTAGTGATTTGATCTAGGTGTCTCCCAGAAACTTAATGTGTTCTGAATGCTTTATCGCCAGCTGATAACAGTTTGAGAATTGGAACCTTGTTGGGGGTGTGTTATTGGGGGAGGGTTTATGGGGATTATAGCCAGCTTCCCCTTGCCAGTTTTTGGCAGAACTTCCTGCCACTATTTTCAGTGCTGTGGTGAAAGTGATATCCACCTTCTGCTCATGCCATCATTTTTCTCTGCCATCATGGAGCTTCCCCTCAGCCTGTAAGCCAAAATAAACCCATTTTCCAAATGCCACTTTTGGTTGGGTTCTTTGTCGCAGCAACAAGAAAGCTGTTTTAGTACTGAAAGCCGTTTTGCTACCAGAGAGTTGGATTAGTTGTTTCTGCTAGAACCCTGATTTTGTGGCTTTGGCCTTTTGGAACTGATTTACAGAGGAAGTGTGGATAGTTTTGAGACCATGACCTGGGAGAATCCTTGCTATAAGTACAGCTTGATGGACCATTGTGATCAGTTGAAAGACCTGAATGTGGTGAGAAATATAGATTCTGAGGTTAGGCTTATGAGGGTGAGAAAGAACTTTATGGGGACTTTCTTTGGAAGCAGTGAGAGGCTTGCTACATTTTGCCTGCCTGTGTCCTGAAAACTTATGCAGAGTGCCTTGTATAGAAATGGACTGATGTGAACAGATGTAAATGGCACAGAAAGAAATGAAATCTATAGGTTGAAAGTGCTGCTCATTCAGCTGCAATTGAGAGATTACAACCATTGAGATTGGGCCAGTTGATCTGCATTGGGACAGCAGGACTCTTGCAGTAAGGGGTCTGAATGCTAAGGAGGTTTTCTGCTCTTCTAAGTTGGTTTTATGTTTCCCCCTGGATTAATAAATTGGTAGCCCACCTGGTACTATGGAATATAACAAATGCAGGAAGAGAAGGTCATGTGCAACAGAGTTTTGTTTTTTGGAAATGGCCATGGGCAGTGTGAAGCAGCCTTGTTGGATAATCTGATGGAGGTCCTATGGTGCCATGAGGATGAACTGTGAGCTGCAGTGGAGACCTAATGGAGTTGCCAGGACTATGGAATGACTGCCAAGGAGAGCTTCTGGTACTGGATGAAGTTTTTTGGGACTAAGAGTAGCCAAGCTGGAGGGTCAAAATTAAAACTCTGGAGACCTGTCACTTGTTATTATTGGATTTAGAGTTAGGTTTGTTTATTTGTTTTGTTTTTTTGGTATTACAGCTCAGTTAAGACCTTGAATTGATGGGGATGTTTGAAATCATAATAACTGATAAAACCTATATATATATTTAAAGCTAGACTGAATACATTGCATTTTACATATGTGGTTATCTTTTTTATGGGGATCAGTGGCAGATTGTAGATTTTTTTGATTCAGTTGTCCCCCATAAACTTAATGTGTTATGAATGCTTGAACCCCAGCTGAAAGCAGTTTTGGAATTGGAACCTTGTTGGAGCTGTGTTGTTGATGGTGGGCTTATGGGTATTATAGCCTGTTTCCCCTTGTCCGTGTATGGCATACCCTCCTGTCACTGTCTGCAGTGCTATGGCAGAGGTGATGTCTACCCTCTGCTCATGCCATCATTTTCCCTGCCATGATAGAATTTCCCTGCATATCTGTAAGCCAAAATAAACCCATTCCTCCAATTGGCTTGTATTATCTGCTTCAAGTCAACTTATCACATTTGAGTAACGTAATCATTATACTACCTGCTTCAAGTGAATGCACAAACCTGACCAGCATATACATCCCTTTACCTACTTGCCTACTTTTTATGCTATAGGTGTCTTAGTATGTCCCTCCCAACACTAAGAACCATATTAGATGATGTAATTTCTGCATCCATCAAAAAACATAATCCTTAAAACTTCAAGATAGGATTATTGTAGTATAAGAAATCATTTTTTATTACTTCTTTGCCTTTTCTTAATAACTAAGATACAAAATTTCCTTTTTATCTGGAATTTTAATAGGACAGGTTTGGTTCTCTTGAGGCTCACTAAATATTTATTTCAGGTTTTATAGTCCATTCTTTCTTTTCATATTAAAAACTTCCCAGTCTTCTTGTCTACTAACTTTCTCCTCAGTCAGCTCCATTGTGATTTTAAGCTCATTGATAAAGTTTTATTTCAGTTATTCCATTTTTAATTCTTAAAATTTTTATTTATTTTATATTCTATATTTTTGGAGACTTTCTATTTCCTTGTGCATATAAAGCATTTTCCCAACTACTTGTTGAAGCACTTTGGAGCCCAGCTATGAAGTCCTTGTCCAATGAGCCCCATATGCTTGCTGTTGCTGATATTTTACCTGTTTTTGTTATTCTTTTATTTTCAATATGAAAAACAACTTTAGATTGTACCCTTGCTGATTTTGAGAACAAATTTTGATACTCTAATACCTTTGTAAATATATTGCTTTAACAAGAAATAAAACAATCACTTCCCAAATGCACTCTCTGGCCCAATTTTATTTTCTGAATGTCGATTTTATTTTCAAAGACTGCCCAATATTATTCTGACCTGCCCTACTTTATTCTACCTAGAGGCCATTTTTAATCAGGGAGTATTACATGTTCTAGTTTATTTCTTAGAGTCCTTTAATGTTAATTTTGCTCAATTTCATTTGTGCACTAATTGGATATGTTTCTAGGACCTAAAATACAGATTTAAAGTATGATCTTTCTGTCTTCCTTCTCAGGTTGTTCTGGTAGAAAGAAGACACTTAGATTGTGTTCTTTCAAAAAGAATAAAGCAGATGTCTAGAGAATTAAATATATGAATTCTAAACTTTCAAAATTTGCATTCATTAAAACGGTAGAATAACAATTGGACAGTACTATGACTGATCTGGTAAACTGAGCTGAAAACTTCTTATAGAATACAGAAGAACTAAGCAATAGCAATGAAAGAGAGTTAAACAAGAAGATTAAAACATATAAGAGAGACTCAAGTTAAAATAAAACTCTGCCCCACATATGTTCACTAAAGGTTTAAGACTCAAAAACCATGAAAAGTTCCCATAAATAAGTATTAAAAGAAAATATAGCAGAAAGGGGTAAAATGATATAATAGCTAGCTTTCCACGTTTGACAAAATACCTGAGACGAGACACTTTTAAAGGAGGAAAATCTAGCTTTGACTCACAGTTTCAGAGGTTCTAGTCCATGGTCAGTTAGGCCTGTTGCCTCTGGGCCTGTGGCTAGGCAGAGCATCAGGTTTAGCAGGATGATGCGGAGGGCGCTCTGTATCATAGTCACCTGAGAAAAGAAGGTAACTTTGAGGTCCAAATATCCCCTTCATGGGCATGCTACCAATGACCTGAAAGCTACCCAATGGGCCCTCCCTTTTAAAGGTCCCATCACCTGTCAATACTGTCTCTCTAAGAAAGCCTTCAGCATATGGGGCCTTTGGTAGATGCTTATTCAAATCTTAGCTAAGGAACAAACATAGGCTCTAACTTACTGACTATTCAGTGTTTCCTAGTCTCATGTCACAATGGCTAAACTGTTTCCCCCTCAAAAGTCTGAAGAATGATGCATCTCACCAATAACCAAATATGATATGTGAATTAGGACTGCACAGTTCTGGAGACATTTCACAGAAAAATGCCCACTACAAGCAGGGAAACAGAGCTGATAAATGAGGAGGAAGGTGAGGGAAAGAGAAAGAGAAGGGAAAGAGAAGGACAGGACTTGGAGTCACCCTCCTACTAGGCAGTAACTGCTTTCCATTTTGCCAGTTACACAATCCAGTAAGTTGTCTTTTGCTCTTGTATTTCTTTTCTTTATTTGCTTGGGTTTATTTGTATTTGATTTTATTTCTCTATAAATAAAAGTTTCCTAACTTTACTATTTTAAAAAGATCAGTCCCACAAATCAGTGCCTAAAGCATCAATCAAAAAATGAACAATAAAAGAGAGAAGTGTGCTTATAATATGAACAAAAAATTCAGACAAAAAAACAAATATGCATGCAGAAGGTTATTATAAAATGAGTTCAATCTCAACAAAATATAAACTCTCATTGAAAGCATTAGTAATTACTATTTCAAACTATAAGATTAACAATAATTAATAATTTGAAATTATAAAATGATGAGTATACTTTGAATGGGGCATGTTATACCTAGTTGAAAAATTTCCTTGTATCACAGAGATCACACAAGAGGATTATATGAGTTTTTTTTATATGAGTTTTTTATATGAATTTTTTCTTGTGGCTGTGACAAAATGTCTGATACATTCAAATTAAGGAAGGAAGCTTGTTTTCGCTCACTGGTAGTGAGATCAGAGCGTCAGGGGCATGATGCTGCTGGTCATTGTGTGCCCAGAGCAGCAGTGAAGAACACTGGTGCTCAGCTCACTTTCATCTTTCTGTTCAATCCTGGGACCCAAGTTCATGGGACGTTGCCACCCACTCTCAGGATGAGTCTACCCTGCCCACTTTAACAAAGGTGAATTTCCATAGTTCATCTAAATGTTATCAAGTCCATAATCAAGATCAACCATCACATGCTCATGTAATGAAAGCTCATGCAGCTAGTTTGTGTATCAATCAATGTAAGCACTGCCATCTGCAACCAGTTAGTTTTGTAAATAAGGTCTTTTGTTAAGTGTGTATTCCTCAGAAAAAAATAGTGTCTACTGCCTAACTTTCACCACACTACATATAAGTCTGGCCTTTTAAAGTAATTCTTGTTTGCTTCGGGCCCATAATCAAACTGGTAAAATATACACATAAATAGCACCTGATAGCATATAATTAACTACATGCACTCATAGCAAGCTAGTCAAATGATAGCTCACAAATCAAATCAAGCTGAGTATAAAGGTTATTCCACCTTTCCTTTAATAAATATAAAATAGTAAACTGATTTGAAAAGAACACATGATATGCCCTCCTTTATAATTGATTTTAAAAGCAATGTGAAATATTGAAGTGTTAAACTGCCTTCAGGGCATAAATATTGTCACTAAGTTAAGAAAGTAGGCAAATGATTATTAGAGAACAAAGAAAGCCATCTATCTTTTCTCTTCTGCTAACTTTTTGTGTGCCAGGAATCTATTAAGGAATCTACACAAACATAAATGTCAATGTTAAAGCTATAAATTTGCCAGCATTCACCAAGTGAGCTGTTTGCTATTTTTATTGTTATAACTTTTAAAAAATCAAACACATCTTAGTAAAATCAGATGGGGAAAACATTGAATGATAAATCCCTCAATGAATCGTGCTTCATAATATATCAAATTTATTTTGTTTCTTTGATATATTACACCATTGAAAATTGGGAAAACAAGCCAATATTGTTGAATGTTCACATTAGTTGAGCTATAGAAATTAAACTTGACTTCCTCAGAAGTAGATTATAAACTGTGAACAGCTTGTAATTTGTAATAAACATGTTAAAAATGAACAAACCAAAAATGAAGTTTGATGGTTTTCTTCCTTTGAAGCATAGACTTAAAATGGTTGACATGATTGCTACACCTGGTTTTATGTTAGAAATATGAACTTAGGCTGGTCGTATTTAGTAGCATATAACTCCTATATACAATAACTCCAGAGTACCCAACAATAGAGATTTGGTCCATGGATTGTAGGAGGCTCCTCCCTCACAGTCTTGGTGCTCACTTTAGGGAACCTTAATGTGCCTGACCCCTGTCCACTGCCCCACTGACCTCCCAACACTGACCTCACAACCCTACACATCTCTGCTGGTATCCTATAATGAGTGAAGTCAGAGCCACAGCTTATCTAGTTTTTGCCTTCTGAGCATGACAAGAAAGTGAATAATCTTGTCTGGCATTTGAGACCTAGTTAAAGAGTTCCTCACAGCTTCAGAAAGTCCACAGTTTTCTATCAAGAGTCAGAAATTTCCAGGTGTGTTGGTGTTGGTACTGCTAAATGGGACATGGAGGACATAGGGTTAAAGAGAAGTCGGGAACAGGGTTTGAAACCCAGGTAAATCCAATAGGCGTTTTCCCCATCTCCACCCTTAACCCTAAAACTCCTGACTCCCTAAGCAAGCCACAGTGCTAAGCCACAATGAATCCAGCATTCTCACCCCCACTGTGCCTGGACAATTGAGTCTAAGGTGACAGTTCCTTTTCCCCCACCATTTGATAAGACCCTAAGGTCATGTCCACAATCAAAGTAGGCACTCACAGGTCGCTGACCATTACCAATCTCCTTTGCCCATTTCTGCCCCTGTCTCCTCCTGTTCCCCTATATAACCAATGGTGTTCCTACAATAAATGGGAAATCTTTCAATCGCATTCCCCCGGGGTAACTTTGCCCATCACTGAGCTGAACACATGGAGAGCCATGCTCTCCAAGGTACCATGTTCCCAGAGCTGTAACAGGCCCATTGGCATGTCACCACTCTGAGGATGCCTGCTCCCTCCTTGCCAGGGTCCACAGAAGCCACTGCTGCGCCCAGCACCATCTGCACCTCCCCTCTTCCCAGCGACCTAACTATCAGCTGGCAACCAGAAGCCACCAGGGACAAACAGAGAAGGGGTTGAGAGCAGAAGTGCTCCAAGAGCCACTCTGCCTGGCCCGGCCTGGCCCGCCCCCCAGGGCGAGCTCCCTCCCAGCCTGCGCCCACCGGAAGCCAGAAGAAGCCGCCTGCCAAAATCAGGATTTTTAATCCCAGAACTCAGGAGACAGAGTTAGGAGGAGCACTGTGAGTTTAACACCAATCTGGGACTAAAGAGTGAGTTCCAGGTCAGTTTGGGCTGGACTGAAACCCCACTTGTCAAAAAATAAAATAAAATAAAATAAAAGAGTCAGAAATCCATTGGGTGGCAACAAAATATTCTAGACAAAGTAGGTCTTTTTTTTTTTAATTTTTATTTATTCATTTTTTCAAGCAGAGAGAGAGAGAGAGAGAGAGAGAGAGAGAGAGAGAGAGAGAGAGAGAGAGAGAGTACACCAGGGCCACCACCTTGTGGGTCTGGCTTATGTGGGTCCTGGGGAATTGAACCCGGGGCCTTAGGCACTGGAGGCAAGTGCCTTAACCGCTGAGCCATCTCTCCAGCCCAAAGTAGGTCTTATTTACAGAAAAATATATATATTTAAATAGATGCCAATATCAGTGCTTTAAAATCTTTGTTTAGCCCTGATATAATGGGATCTCAATTCATTTCACAATGGTGCTCGTGCTCACTAGTCATGTGACAGAACCAGAATGAATTTGGGGGAGGAATAAACTAAGAGCATGATGGTGCTCAAGTTCAAGCTTGGATGAGAATACATGCTGAAATCTGGGTGGCAGAAAATTTACAGGTCTAGCACATATTATGTGACATGTATGATTCTTTAACATTTTACATAAACTTTTGTTATTTCAGAATTACAGAAATATTGTGAAGATAGTGTAGTCTCCACACCCCTGACCCAAGTATCCCTAATTCGACATCTGACATTTAGATATGAGCTAGATATGGTCCCAGTTCACTCACGATTTATACATCACACAATTTACCTGCTATTTACCCAGAGATTTTCCTTGTCTATAACAGTTTCTCAGATTTGTATTATTTTGATAACCTAAGTTATTTTCAATAATTTGAAGTACTGGTCAAGCACATTTTACAGTGTTACAGAATGAAATTGTGTAATGAAAATTGTATGATGGCCTTTGAGAATATGAACACAAAGGTAAGGTAGACTCCTCTTCACAGCACACTTTCTACAATTATGACTATTGATGTTGACCTCTATCCCCTGACTGCCTTGTCATTATGGTTTCTTCCCTGTTGTCATTAAACTTCCACCCCTGTATGCAGGATTGCATCCTCTTCAGAAGGAAGTCACTGTACACAGTTTAAATTTGAAAAGTAGAGAGCTGTGCAATACCTCTTTGAAGCGAAAGCATCTACATAAATGATTTAGAAATCTGAACGGAAAGAGGTGCCTCTTCTCCCTTTGTTTATTCAAGCATTCATTATCTCAGTATGGACTAAGTTTATTTTCTTACTAAAATGTTCCCATTTATGGCCATTGAGAACAATTTCAGTTAACTCCTCTGATCCTTTGGTCATGCCCAGTATTATTTTTAGCATGTTCTTTCATACTTGCTGGAAGAGTTACTGGAGTTTTAGGTGTCCCCCCCCATACCAATATGTCAGTTAAAGCAGTGAGCCATGGTGTAAAGCATAGGGAGAAGATTTAATCAATGTGGCACATTATGAAGAGCGATTGGGAGATGAGTCCAGTCCCTTCTAGTCTGAATGCAGGAAGAACTAAGACAAGGGTGTGAGAAGTATGCATACTTAGCTTGCTCACTGTCTCAGTTCCAGTACTGCAAGGTGCTCTCCAGAAATCCTCATTGTCTGAGAGGACAAGCTAGTTCTCAGGACACAACTGCTCCTGTTTGGTATTCAGCTTTAACCAACAGACAATTGCCTTCATTAGCGAGTTATCTGTCCTGTGAGGCTTGCTGTTCCTGGCATCTAAGATCTATAGGTTTTGGACAATGACTTCTACTTTGTGCTTTCAACCTTGAAGAGGAATGAGGTAGGCTAGGTTTCTTGTTTTTAGATACATTCTTTCAATACTCTCTGTATTGAAGCAAAATACAGACACAAAATGAAGGCTGTCAGGCTTTTGTCCTGCTATTATTTACATGGTAGGCCCATGCTAGCATGTGTCTACATGCCTGCTACCACAGTGTGAGATATTCTTTCTTTAGTCTATTTCTTGTACCAGCCCCAGAAGAAGCAATTTCTCCAAGAACAACTGAATCCTTTTATATATTTGTCTATTTATGTATTCATGCTTTCAATCCCTTCTCTGTCCCTGGTGGCTTCTGGTTGCCAGCTGATAGCTGGGTCGCTGGGAGGAGGCTCAGCTGCGCTCAGTGGTGGCTTCTGTGGACCCTGGCAGGGAGGGACCATATCTAGCTCATATCTAAATGTCAGATGTCGAATTAGGGATATTTGGGTCAGGGGTGCGGAGACTACACTATCTTCACAATATTTCTGTAATTCTGAAATAACAAAAGTTTATGTAAAATGTTAAAGAATCATAATACATTGATTTACAAAATGTCAATACTATTGTTCTTAGCTACCATTCTGATAGAGCAAGAAAATATGTATGTATTTAGACCAATATAGATACACATTTCTATTAACTTTCTATATAAGCTAAACATTAGTAACGAGTTTTCTACTTCTAATCAGTTATATAATATAGCCTTATAATCTCATCATATTTCTCCCATCTGTTGACATATAAATTCTCATATCAATACTTATCATCCTGACTACAAACATTGGCCATCATTTGTTAGCTTTCCCTTCCAAAATGCATATGTGGTAGTTTCAGAATTATTATCTCATGTTCACATGAAAACATCTTTCCAGCTATCGTATCACATTAAATGCAATACCCTTTCCCTTTGAAGTCTCATATCCAAAGTTACTTAAGTCAACATGTTTTGACACTGGTTGTTGCTAATTAATAATTATAAGCAACATGGGGAGAGAGAGAGAGAGATTTTGGAATCCTCCCTTCCCCCTCCTCCTACTCCGAGTTCTTGTCCTCTAATGCCAAAGAATTGTACACAGGGACAGAATTAAAAATTAATTACACATTTATTCTAATTTAGTAAATTAGGAAAAAGGGGAATTGGATGGGGAAATTTCCCAGTCATCATATGGGAAGTTACAGAGTTTTCCTGCCACCAGTGTGGGGAAAACACGTGTCAGAGAGTTCACAGAGCTTATACTATTTAGTTAGATAAACAGCCCAAGAAAAGATAACAGAAAGCTCCCTTTATGAGAAAGAGAGGTTCATGAGAGAAAAGGTCTGGAGCCTGCCCCCCTTTCCTCACTGAGGCCTGGGTCAGCAGTCCTACTCCATTGCCATGTGGGGGAAGAGGGGGCCTACTTCCTCTAGGGAAGCTAGTTTTAAGTCCTCCCCAGGTGAGTCAGAGAGACAGCTGATTGGTTTATATTTGACCAATCAGTTTTAGCACCTAGGTTGTAGCTCTAACTAAACACCTCCCATTCAAGGGGAGGGGCTGGAAGGGGAGGGATGGTCCCTACACACACCTGACTGTAACAGTTTTATGCATATGAAATCTGGATTCTACTTTATTCCTAGGACTCCTGAACTTCTGCGTATTTTTTTTTTAATTTGCATGCTTCATACATCACTCCTGACCCTATCAAGTTCTATGAGTTTTCACAAATACATTAAATATCTTGTATTTTGCAGACAATGCCAAGTAGACTAGTTTGATCATATAAAACATTCACTAATGTTCTATTTAGTGAACAACAAAAAAAGCATTCTCTCTTGAGCCCCTGGAAGTCACACCTTTACATCCTTAGCTTGGTTTTTGTCCAGAATGTTATACAAATGAAACTATAGGAAATATCTTCTTTGATGTAGTCTTCTTTGATTTAGCCCTAGGCACAGAAGACTCATTTATGCCTTTGTGAGATTAGAGAAATCATTCTTATCACTAAAAAGTACCCCAGCTTATGCAGTGCCATTGTTTATTGATTCATCTGTTAAAGGTGATCTTGATCATTTCTAATTTTGACAGTTTAGATTTGACTGCTATAAAATTTGAGTGCTGGTTGCTGTTTGGCTGGTTGATGTCTGATCTAATAATTAATAGAAGTCTGGTGTCAAAGTCTGACTAGAATGTAAGATTCTTCTATTTCTTTCAGTTCTGTCAGTTTTGAGTCATGAATCCTGATGCTCTTGCTCAGTTGCATGCATATATGTAAGCCTTAGTCCTCTTGATTAGTTCATTTCTTTATCATTATATAATATAATGTCACTCTTTATTCATGATACCATAACGGCAGACAAGTACAGTGGGGTGAACACCTGAAGCTTTGCTCACTGTACTTTCCCCAGAGTTTGTATCTCAGCATGCCAAAGAATTGGATAAACTTAGAGAGCATTTTCTTTTATCACACACAATTATTCATATCAGGGTAAGTACAGAGGAGTTGGGAGAAGGATAGGAAAAGCAGCCCACCATCACATAGTTTAGGAGGTTCACAAGAGAATAACAAAAGGTGAACAGAATCACCAAAAAGTGAAGAATTTACATTCGTATTAAAGAAAATCTTCCTGCCTTCTCCCTCTCTCAGATACCTCCAGTGGCAAGATCAGAGAGGAGGGAAGGGGTCAGACTCACTGCCTAGTCCCAAGCCTCCAGCCCCAGAAGTCAGGAACGAAAAGCACACATTCCAAGCTTGAACTTGGATGTTCAAAGATTTTGCTGGAGGAGGGGCAAGACCCCAGCCAGGGAGGAGTTTTGGCAACCTGACATGAGGTCACTGTCAGAGGCCACACCCTGTCTACCTATGGGGGAGGGTCTTTCTCCTATCCCTCACAATGCCGTCTTTCTTCTGAAGGTCTGAATCTGCTTTTTTTCTAAAATTGGTAGATGTGTCTAAGAGTTTAGCTATTTTTGTCACTGTAAAGATGATTTACCTTTTCTATTTCTTTATTTGTAATTTGCGTAAGTCCTTTTACCCAAAGTGAGTTTATTATTTGAAATATGTAGTTATATATTTAAAAGCATATTCTAGGAGCCACTGAGGAGGTAGAAGCAGGAAGATCACAAATCCATGATCAGCATGGGCAAAAGACTGTAAAATAAAAATTTAAAAAAAAAGGGTGTGGAGTAGCTCCGTGTGTTTCATCTGTGAACATGATCTCCACACACCACAAAGGAAAGGCTGAATACCTGGTACAGCTTTTGAAAGCATAAGGAATGCATGTGTGGAATGGGTCATGAAGTGCACAAGGTTCCAGGAGCCGCTGCTGAAATGTAGTATTTTGAACAGAGCGTGGAGTCCCTGATTAGCAAGTAAAGCCATTGGAAGGTGAGCCATGGTTTACCAGGACTGTGCAAGGGCTACCATGGAGCACTGTTGGCTCAGGATGGAAGTTTTCTCAGCCACTCAGCCAAGCTGGAGGGACAAAATTGAAAAATCCAGAGACTTGTCAGTCACTGGTTGTGCTGTGGGACTTGGACTGCAGATGTGGAAGTATGCTGATGTTTGTTGAGTTTACATTGGCCCAGTCTTTCCTTGTTATGCTTCATAGCAGTTGGAAATGTTTGCTCTGTCCCATTATATGTTAAAAGCTTATAACTTGTTTTGATTTTACAAAATTTAAAGTTAAAAGACAATCTTAACTTTCAGATAAGACTGTGGGACCTTTAAAGTTGGACTAAATATAATATGGATAATTATAATTCTATTGGGGGCCTGGGGTGGATTGTGGTAGTTTGAATAATGTCCTCCAAAAGAATTTATTAGAATTGTGTTTATCAAATCGTTAATTGTCTCCAGGCTTCTGGCTGGAAGAAGTGTCACTTTGGCCTAGCCTCCTGGGGACTGGCGCTTTCTAAATTGGATGCAAAATACTAGGGATAGATATGCAAAAGAAAAGCCAGAACCCCAGGTCTGGCTGTTCTGCATTTTGTGAATTACAGTGTTGCAATGTGCTTGTTTGCTTGAGGTGCTGATGGTGGGTTCTCTGTCTCTGCTTGGATCTGTGAAAGGGAGCCAGCCTTTTCCTTAAATTTCCCTGGGTCTGTTCAATAAATAGCTTCCTCCCCCAAATTGTGCCTGTTTTGGAGATTCATCCCAGTGACATGTGACTGACTATGACATATTTCATTCCCAGAGTTCATCTCCACAGTTACGTTTATCACATGACCTTACTTCTGATATTAATTTTATTTCTTAGTTATGTTCCTTATGACTATGACAAAATACCTGGCAAGTGGCAATTTAATAGAGGAAGGGTTTATTTCTGCTTACAGTCTGAGAGATGATAGATAGCCCATAGTGTCAGAGAAATCAATGGCAGCAAGAACATGTAGTTCCTAGTCACATTCACTCCACAGTGAGGAAGCAGAAATGCTTAAAGCTGGTGTTCAACTAGCTTTCTCCTTTTCATTTAGTCCAGGACCCTCCTAGCCCATGTAGTATTACTTCCCACATTTAGAGTGGGTATTCCCCCTTCAAATAACTAACCTAGTAACTACTTCACAGAAATGTCCAGATATTTGTTTCCATAATTATCACAGATCCATTAATATGACAGTCAAAATTAATCATCACACATCCTTTGTCAGTATTGATACTAATGGCACAATATTTTATTTTACTTGGGAACATGAATGATGCTCAGGAAAGGAGATTTTTCAGGAGCTTATTGCAAACACAAATAAACACACAGCTAATTGCTTAACCATGTTATAGAATTCTTTGGCACTATACCCTACACTGGTGTACCCACCTACCCCATTATTCCATTAGTGGCATATATTTAGTAGAAATAAGTGCAAATGCCTACCCAAAAATGCTCAAGAATCTTGACTGCATCATGCTCCAGTAAAATACCTAATGTCCATCAATAGAAAATGGGCAAATGACATGTAGTGAATTCCTGCAATTAAATACCACTCATAATGAAAATAAGAACAAGCTATTGATGACAAGCACATGGAAGAGTTCACAGACATTATGTTGTATCAAAGATGTCAGACACAAAAATGTGCATACTGATGATTATAATTATATGAAGTTCAGGAACAGGACAAAATAATGTGTTGTGACAGAAATGGTATTCAATGGAACAATTTTCTATGTAGCATACAATTGTAGCTTCAGAAAAATCCTTTGTTTTAAGAAAAATGTCAACTAGAAAGTAATTTGAATTTTCTTATTTAATTCTCATCTTATTACTAGTATATTTAAAGTTCTATTATTGCTTAAATTTCAAAAAGCTCCATGGAGTTGAGTTCCTCAAAGATTTTGCATAACTCTGAGTTCAACTTACTTCAATAGCTTTTTAAATGATGTACAAATAAATTCCCCCAGTATTGCTGTCGTAGTTAGCCACATGTCGCTGGGATGAGTCTCCAAACCAGGCACAATTTTGGGGAGGAAAGTATTTATTGAAACTAACGGGGCCAGGGGGAGTTAAGGAAAAAAGGCTGCCCCCCTTTCAAAGATCCAAGCAGAGACAGAGAGAAGCCCACCACCAGCACCTTAAGCAAGCAAGCACATTGTAACACTGTAATTTACAAAAATGCAGAACTGCCAGACTGGAGTTCAGGCTTTTCTTTTGCATAACTATCCCTAGTATTTTGCATCCAAATTAGAAAGGGCCAGTCCCCAGGAGGCTAGGCCAAAGTGACACTTCCTCCAGCCAGAAGCCTGGAGACAATTAACAATTTCATAAACACAATTATAATAAATTCTATTAGGGGACATTATTCAAACTACCACAATTGCCATGCATAGTTTACATGAATTTTTCTTTGCATTAAGGAAATCTTGGTTAAGTTAATATCTTCTCACGTGTGTGTTTTATTTTGTGGTCTCAGGAAATAACCTGTAAATTTTATAAACTGAAAATTGTATTTCTTGTTCAACTGTCAAGAAAACTCCCACACAGACATTTGTTCTCAAGCATCTTTAGCACTCAGTGTTTCTTAAGCACACCAATAGTTATGAAAAATAAATGTACTTTAATTTGTGCCAAATATTTTTCTAGATATTATAACAGCTACTTAACAAAAGCTGAAAAACAAGTTTTCCAAAGCAGTATGAGACATGGTTCTTACTCATGAGGATCAATTTTAGACCAATGGGCATGGCTTAGATGCCTAGGGTTCTTCCTTCCTTAATTCTTCTCATTTTAAGAAAGACCATGATAAATTTCCTGACATTATAGCTCCCCTTTGATGTTTTCATGAGATTAAATTCAATTTAAATGACAATATATAAAGTGACACCTTGTCGCAGTCAGCCACACACCACTGGGATGAATTTCCAAACCAGGCACAGTTTATGGGAGGAAATGATTTATTCAAGCTACAGATCCAGGGGAAGTCCCATAAAAGTGAAAGAGGCTGGTCCTTTTTCACAGGTCCAAGCAGAGAGAGAAACCTATCGCCAAAACCACACACACAATAGCAAACAGGCAGGAGAGCAAGGGGAGAATTTCTTCCCATTTATATAGGCTTAGGGTGGGGTCTTGCAACCCTATCCCAGACTTAATGGCTTCCTGAGTCTCTGGAAATTCCTTCCTGCACTGCCCACACAAGAAAGGATGTTTACTTCTAGCTTTTTTGAGCTTCTTTACATCCTGCCCCATACTGAGAGGCTGCCTTCCTGTGAAAATCATCAGACACCCACCCAAGATTACTTGAAAGGTCAAGTTGACAACAAAACTTAACCATCACAAAACTGTATAGCCAAGTGTTACAAAACAGAACCATATTGATTTTGCCAAAGAAGAAATGAGGAATAAATGAGCCTCTTGGTATCCTTTTTAACTTTAAAAAATTATGTTGATGGATATCATCCATGCATTAAAGAGAATATATGTTAAGAGTTCCTGGTGATGGTTTTTTCATTTATGTGTATAGTATATGGATAATATGGATATAATCTACATCTATACTATATATTATAGCATAATATATAATAAACATGTAATATATAATAAATTACAAATTACAATTCCATTCTTAAGAATTGGATTGTATGTAACTACCACTCAGCTCAAGATATAAAACCCTTTCTATACCACAGTGGATTAATTGTATCCTGTTTAGTGAATACCTTCCCTTTCCACAGGATCCACAGGAATATAGGTTCTTACTTCATTTAGTACTCTTACCATTTTTTAACATTCCTATACATTATATCAGGTCATATGAAATATTTTTATGTTTTAGATGAATTTACAAAATACAATGTGCTGAGTGGCTTAAACAGTCATCATGTACTTCTCACCAGTTTACAAGGCTGCATGTGCTCTCTGGCTCCTTCTTGTAAGAACACTAATGTCTCCATAAAGGTTCCGTTTTTGTGACAAGTGCCATCCAAAGACCTACCTCCTGAAAATATCTTCACGTTAGAGGTTAGGGCTTCACCATATAAATCTTGTTGGGGACACAAACATTCAGTCCACAATTCTAAAATGTAAAGTACAGAGTGTCATCTAATTTAAGTATGGGTGAGACCCAAGGTCCATATCCTTTAAGAAACTTTTATTTATGAGGTGATTCTATGAAGCCAAGTAAACTGTATGCTTCCAAATTCCAAGTACAGACTTGTCTCAATGATAAAAGGAAGAAATGGGTAACTGCTTGTGATACAGGTGTAACTCCTCAGCAAGGCACATCCAGTGAAACCTGAAGATAGGACACTCATCCTCTTCAGCTGTGCACTCTGCCTTTGATGCCCTCTTGGGCTGGGCTTTCAATTTTGGATCCACTGGGGCAAGAACTGATCCTCCACAGCATCTCCAGGTGGAGCCTGCCAGTTTATAGCTCATATTTCCATGGTGAGGTAGTTTGACTGAATGTCTCCCAATAGATTCAAAAATGTAAAAGTTTTTCTCCAGTTGCCTGGCTAGTGGAGGTATGACCTAGGCCTGATCTTAGGCTCTAGCCCTAGGTGATTCTGGGGTGGATTGTTTTGGAGGTGCTAGTGCTGGTGCTGGGTATCTCTCTGCTTGGATCTGTGAAAGGGGGCCAACCTCTTTCATCATTCTGAAACTTCCCCTGGATCTATTACTTTAATAAATACTTTCCTCCCAAAACTGTGCCTGGTGTGGAGATTCATCCCAGCAGCATGTGCCTGTCTATGACACATGGACAACTACAAAGAATCATTTGAATCCATTATGCTCATTTTTTTAGGGGTTGGTTCTGGGATTGAACCCAAGGCCTCATGAACACCATGTAGATGCTCCTTGCTTTTGCCCTAGGCCCTGGTCTGGGCTGTTTCCTGTTTACAGCTATTTTCTATAAGTATTCCCAAGGAAGCTTCAGTAAATGTTTTCACTGCTGTGTGCCCACATACTAAAGAGGTTGCTTATGTGTTAAAAGTAAGGCTTCTCTGCCTCATGGGAGTAGAAGAAGGAATCAGCCTTGCTAATACCTAGATTTCAGCCCAGGTAGACCAACAAGAAACTTCTCATTGATAAATCTGTGAAAGACTAAAGCTGCATTATAGAATTAGGACTATGGTTTTGGTCTTCCAGTTATAATCTGAATATATCTTAATCTGAAGTGAATGATTTGTTGCTGGAATAAATTAGAGGTTGTTAGTTTTATAAAGATCTATTTTGCTAATTTATACCTATAGTTTTTTCATTAGTTCTTTATAGTTAATATAACTATAAGGCAGAAGTTACAATTGGCATTTTTATATTTGTTTTCTTCTTTATTGTGAGATGTTTATTACTTCAATCTCTTTATTTTTATATTATGTTTTAAATTTTAATATCTTTATTATAAATAAATATATACATTGTATGAGCAAATCTTGTGAAGGTATCCCCTTTTCCCTCCTCTCAATCCGTTACCCACTAGGGTCCTTCCTTGATGTGCATACTGGTTCTGTCTATAGGTTAAGGGGTATGAACTGTACCAGGGGTATCCAGTTTTTCTGTTTTCTTCCCCCTTTGTGCATTGTTGCTGAGGGGGGCAATGTCTCTGGATATTCTCACCCAGCATGGATCTTGCAATCTTTCCATTCCCTCTTCTGCTCAGTTCCCTGAGTCATGGTGGGTGAGTTGTAAGTCTGCTTTATTGTTAAAATTTTAAGTATCTCTGGACGTTTGCTTTGGGTTGTGTTGGATATCATTGGTGTCTGTCTTCATTGACCATTCATGGTTTATCAGACTTGCTGTGGTGATTGGTCTCCTGTTTTTCTCATCACTCTCTCATAGGTTTCATTTGGGCCTAGTGTGAAGGCCAGGGGTGGTTTGTCTCCTGCCATTCCTGTCAGCCTTTATCCAATGTCTTCTTGGACGAATTCAGTTATCCCCAGCTCTCTCATTGCCTTCTGAAAAATACCAACAGAATCTCCATCAGAGAGTGAGATCAATATAGGGGAAATGAGATAAGCATTGCTATTATGGCTAGCTTCTAATGGGCATAGCCTCTCTGTAGCTCTCTGGTAGTGGGAATTTCCCCTAGGAGCCCATGTTCTTGGTCCCCATAAAATTTTTGTCATGGCTCCCTGTAACAGTTAAGTATTCCTTAACTGTGGTACTTAAGTGCATATCTTAGCCAATTAGTAAGCTGTTGATTAGGTTTAGCACCACTATTGCACAGATGAGCATTTCTTGACTTGCTGGTCTCTTCAATATAGCATTGTGTTCAGCATTCTTGTGACAACTGTCTATATTGTATATCAGTGGTCTCTGCTGTCTCCAAATATCATTGACCAATTTTCCCTGGCAGCTCATGCCACACCTTCCAGTGCTACACATGATACCATCTGGGAGCTGGGTACCATTCTGGATCTAGCAGGGTCTCTTGGTGTTTTTAGATGACACTGTGAATTCTTCAGCAATTGGCTCTTACCTTAGGCCTGGGACAGGTATTCAAGAGCTTTGACAGAAGTCTGTCATGTTTTGGGGACCTTGTGTGTGTCTATGATGAACAGCTCAGTGTGGGAAGGAGTTAATAACTGGGACAAGGAGATGCAGGCCTGAGAAACTATTCTTAATATTAGTCTTCCTCTCATTCTATTCATGGCCCCTTGTACCTGGTGGTGCTCACAGCTTCCTCAGGAGCTTACTATATTAAAGCTAGGGTTTTATGGTGTCAAATCATTATTAGTTTGGTTTATTGATGAGTCCCACCCCCAATTCTTACAATCCCCTTTTACAGTTTCTCCATACACTGACATATTTTCTTAATGTTCAGGCTTAACCTGATTAGGATTCACATATGAGGGAGAATATGTGGTGCTTGGCTCTCTGCTCTTGTGTGAGGTTGCTAAGAATTATCTGTGCCAAGTCCATCAACTTTTCTTTAAAATTTATTGTCATTTTTCCTTTCAGCTACGTAGAATGCCATAGTTTATAAGTGCTACAACTTTGATATAATTTGATCCATTTGGAGTTGATTTTTGTGCATAGTGAGAGGAGAGGGTCTAGTATCATTTTCTTGCAAGTATTTATCCAATTTGACCAGCACCATTTGTTAAAGAAACTATCTTTATGTCATTTAGCATAGTTGGCATCTTTGTCGAATATGAAGTAACTATAGTTGCTCAAACTTAGGGCAGGGTCTTCAGTTCTGTTCCATTGGTCTATCTGTCTATTTTAGTGCCAGTACCACACTGTTTTTGTTACCATGGCTTTGTAGTATATCCTTAGGTCAGGTATGGTGATACCACCCGACGTGCTTCTTTTACCAGGGATGGTATTGGATATCCGAAACCTTTTGCTATTCCAAATAAATTTTGAGATTATTTTTTCTATGTCTACAAAGAATGAGGCTGGTATTATTATTGGTACTATATTGAATCTGTATATAGCTTTTGGAAGTATTGTCATTTTCACAATATTAATTCTAGCTATCCAGGAGCATGGAAGATCTTTCCATCTTTTCATGATATCCTCAATTTCCCTCTTGAGCATTTTTATGTTTTCATTATATAAGTCTTTGACATGCTTGGTTAGTGTTATTCCAAGGTATTTGATTTTATATAAGGCTATTGAAAATGGGATTGTTTCGCTGATTGCATCTTCTGTATGTATGTCATTTGCATACAGGAAGGCTACTAATTTTTGTGTGTTATTTTTGTATCCTGCCACTTTACTGAAGGTATTAATTACCTTCAGTATTTTGATGGTGCTGAGCTTTGGGTCTGATATATAGGATCATGTCATCTGGGAAAAGGGACAGTTTCACTTCTTCCTTTCAATTCGTACCCTTTTTACATCTTTCTCCTGTTTTATTGCATTGGCTAGAACTTCATAGACTCTTAATAAGAATTGGTATGAGTGGGTATCCCTGTCTTATTCCCAAATTTAATGGAAATTCATCAATTCTTCCTCCATTGAGTATTATTTGGGCTTTAGGAGTTTTGTATATGGCCTTACTTATGTTTCAGTGTAGGCCCTCTATTCCAAGTTGTTCAAGTCTTTTGCTCATGAAGTGGTGTGGGATTTTGCCAAAGGCTTTCTCGGCATCAATTGTGATGACATGTCATTTCTGTGGTTAAGTTTATTAATGTGGTTGATTATGTTGATTGATTTCCATATGTTGAACCAACCCTGCATTCCTGGATGAACCCTACCTTGTCAAGATGGATAATACTCTTAATATGTTGTTAGATTTGTATTGCAAGGATTTTATTCAAAATTTTTACATCTAAGTTGTTCAGGGATATAGGTCTATGGTTTTCCTTCCTGGATTTATCTTTGTCCGGTTTTGGATATCTGAGTGATGCAAGCTTCATAGAAGGAGTTTGAAAGTATTCCCTCTTCACAGATTAGTCTAAAAAGCTTCAGAAAGAGTGGTTTGAATTCTGTGATGAAGGTTTGGTAGAATTCTGCTGAGAATACATCAGGACCTGGACTTTTCCTTCTGGGAGATTTTTTATTATATTTTCAATTTTGATCAGTGTGATAGGCTTATTTAAGAGATTCATCTGCTTTGTGTTTAGTTTTGGTTGATGATGGGTGTCTAAGAATTCGTCCATTAATTTGAGATTCTCCAATTTTGTGGATTGGAGGTTTTGGAAGTATGTCCTGATTATTCTTCCAATTTCATTGATATCCATTGTGATCTCTCACTTTTCATTTCTGATTTTGTTGATTTGGGACTTCTCTTTCTTCTGTTTGGTTAGATTGGCCAGGGGTTTGTCAATCTTGTTAATTTTTTCAAAGAACTAGCTTTTTGTTTCATTCATTTTCTAATTGTTTTCTTGGTTTCTAATTCATTGATCTCTGCTCTGATCTTAATTATTTCTTTTCATCTTGAGCTCCTAGGGTTGGATTGTTCTAATTTTTCCAATGAGTTTAGATGGTAAGTTAGGTCATTAATTTGAGATCTCTCTGTCCTTGTTATGAAGGCATTTAGTGCTATAAATTTTCCCCTTAGGACAGGCTACCGGTGTCCCATAGGTTCTGGTAAGATGTATTTTAATTATCATTTTTTCAAGAAAATTTTCAATTTCCAATTCAATTGCTTGAATGATCCATTCATTGTTTAATAGATTATTTTTCAATATCTAATAATTGGTATTATTTCTGTTTTTTCTCTCATAATTTATTTCTAACTTCAATGCATTGTAGTCAGATATGATGCAAGGTGCCACCTCAATCTTCTTGAATTTTTTGAGGCATGCTTTATGTCCTAAGACATGGTCTATTTTGGAGAAGGTTCCATGAGCTGCTGAAAAGAATGTACATTCTGTAGAGTTTGGATGGAGTGTTCTCTAAACATCTGTTAGGTCCAGTTCATCTATGGTGTTATTGAGTTCTATTATTTCCCTGTTGACCTTCTGTTTAGATGTTCTATCTAAAGATGATAGTGGTGTATTAAAGTCTCCAACTTTGATGGACTTAGAGTTTATTTTTGTTGTGTTTTCCATTAATTTTTGCTTTATGAAATGTGGTGCACCTGTAGTTTGTGCATACATGGTTATGATGGTGATATTCTCTTGTTGGATTGTTCCTGTGATCAGTAAGAAGTGTCCTTGATTGTCCTTTTGAATTGATTTTGGTTTAAAGTCTATTTTGTCAGATACTAGTTTAGCATCCCCTGCTTCTTTTTTATTTCCATTAGCTTGGAATAACAACCTCTAACCTCTCATATGATAAGAAAGGATGAGGTAGATTTCTTGGAGGCAGAAAGAAAGGTGAGGTGAGTTTCTTGGAGGCAGCAGATGGAAGGATACATTTTACAGATTCATCCTGCTAGCCTATGTCTTAATATGGGAGAGTTAAGACCATAAATATTCACAGTTATAACTGTGAGGCTTGACTCAATCTCTGCCATGATGTAAAGTTGATGGGATTTGATGCCTCTTGTGTTTTGTCCCTTCTAGGTTTGATTGATTTGTCCAATTTCTGGAGGATTCTTGGGGTTGGTTTTCTGGCTCTTCTGTATAGAATATTTCATGAAAAATTCTCTGTAGGTTTTGTTTAGTGTCCATATAATTGTAGTGATGGATTTAGTCTTGAAATATTTTCCTTTCACCATTGATTATGAGGGATACTTTCACACAGTAAAATAGTTAGGGTTGAATTCCAAAGTGATTCAAGCTTTGGGGTATGCCATTGCAATCCTGTCTCTCTTTCATGGTTTCTTGTGGAGAAGTCTGGTGTATCAATGATGGGCATACCTTTATATGTGTTTCACTGTTTTGCTCTTGCTGCTTTTAGTGCCCTCTCCTTGATTTCAAGGTTTAGGATTTTAACTACATTGTGTCTTGGAGAGTTTCTCCTTTCATCATGCCTGTTTGGTGTTCTGTGTGCTTACTGTATCTGGAGGGATTCTCTTTTGCTAGAATGGGGAAATTTTCTTCAAAAATTTTGTCGAATATGTTCTCAATGTCTTTGGCCTGGATTTCTTTCCCCTCTGATATCCCCATGATCTGGAGGTGTGGTCTCTTAAGGTTCTACCATTGTTCACATGCTTTTTTCAACTTATCCAAGTTTTTGTTATACCAATCTCTTCTTTCCGCATTGTCTTCCATGTCTGAGGTTCTATTTTCCAGGTTATTAACTCTGGTAGTGAGGTATTCTAGGGATGTTTTAAATATCTCCAGTTGATTTTTTTCCAATAGAGCTGTTTTCATTGTCTCCATGTCTTTGTTAAGTTGCAGTTTAATTTCAAAGGTTGTCTTACTTAATGCTTCCTGATACTCATTCTTCTATTTTATTATGTCTTTGTTTAGTTTAGCCAGCTGATTCTTGAGCTTCTCTAACTGCTGTTTTGCCTTTAGCTCATTTACTGCTCCATTTTTTTCCTCCATTTTATTAAGTCTGGTGGCAAAGCTTACTATATGATTCTGTACATTTTCACTTATATCAATTTTTTCTTCTATTTCCATTAATAGTCTTGATATAGACTCCATGCAGAGTTATACTTTCAGTGCTTTTAAATCTGATACTTTTGTTTCTCCTTCATGTTTAAGGAACATAGTGTAGAGAAGTTTTATTTCCATGTTGTTCTTCCCACAGTCGTGTGGCAGTGTGGAATATACGATGATATTCTGCCTGTCATGTTTCTCTGGATTCAGTTTTGCTTTCTGTGTGAACGCATAACTTTTGTGATGTTTCCCTTGTTTCCACAATTCTCTCTTTATCTTTGTCTTCCTTGAGTTTCATTATGAAATATAAAACCCATGGATAGAACTTAATGAGTTAATTCAATTTAGAATTTCTCAGGCTTCCTTGATATGCTGACTCATGTTTGCATCATGTTAGAGGATGGTGAGGACAAGTTTTTCAAACTTCATTCCCCTTCTCCTCTCCCCTTCTGGGATCATTAATGCAGGTGCTGGCACCATGATGATGTCTTACAGACACTCTTGCTTTGTGCACATTCTATTTTTTCTTCTGTTCCTCAAAAAGATAATCACCATCAACCTGTCTGAAATGTAACTTCCCTGTGATCTTTCCCTGACAGCTTACTCCGCCTGTTGAGTCCAATTTATGTTTTTTTTTGTTTTTTTGTTCACACATTATCCTTAAAAATTTGGTTCTTATATTTTGCTTTCTTTTTATTTATATGGCAAGACTTAGGGAATAGTGAATTCTAAAAATTTGAAACGAATGAGAACCACAATATCTAAATTGATTTTGGCAAATAAGGCATAAAGAAACCAAATATTCATATAACAATGTGCCAACATCATCTTTGGAGGATTATGAATTGAAATCATATTAAGATACCAACATACATCTATTAGCATGTCTTTTAAAACTTGGCA
Organism: Zapus hudsonius; assembly: GCA_004024765.1. Classification (NCBI taxonomy): domain Eukaryota; kingdom Metazoa; phylum Chordata; class Mammalia; order Rodentia; family Dipodidae; genus Zapus; species Zapus hudsonius. Next base: position 27,553 of record PVHP010003466.1, read on the forward strand.
AACACACACTTGGCATGGGTGTGCCTTAATTAAAACTCTCACATATTTCTTCTAATAAGAAAAATGGTATTTCCACCTTAGAAATGTGTATCAGTACACATTAAGTCAAACATATATTAACTAACTTCTCTCTTTCTCTGTCACACACACACAATTTATACATAAGATTAGAAATTAAATTATTAATTAAAAACAGAACTCCCTTTTTTCATCACTGCCAAAATTTGAAAGCAAGCCATATGCCCTTGAGCTGGTTAAGTGGCAAATAAATTGCTGTATGTCCACATGGGATGGCTAATCTGCATTGTTACCTTGATGGGATTTAGCAGTCTCTAAGAGACTATGTGGCACACCTATGTCTGTGAGGGTGCTTGCAGAGAGAATACCCATTCTGAGTGTAGGCTGCATCATCCCATGGGCTTGATACATGGCAAGAATAAAAGTTGAAAAAGAGAAAGCCAGTTAAGGAATTCATATTCTCTTTGCTTACCTCCCTGCCATGATGTGAGCTAGTCTGCTCCACCATTCCTTCCCTTCCATGATAGACTGAACTTTCTGAAGCCATGGGCAAAATAAGCCTTTCCTTCCATAAATTACTCTGCCAGGCATTTTTTTTCACAACAGCACTAATAGTGGTGACTATAAATCTATAATGAAATACCACTCAGAAATTTAAAAAATATTTTTGACAACAAAATATTCAAATATTAAAGTAAAAAAACGTCAGGTCAGAAGGTAACTAGTGGGATGATTTCATTTGTATTACACAAGGAAGCATGATTTCTTGAGGAATGAAAGGAAGTTTTTTATCATTTAAAAGTGGTTTGTACTGTTGGCATACAGGTAAACAAGGGGAACATTGGGGGACCATTGTCATTCTGGTGGTGGCATTTGTAAAGTTCAATAGAATATGCACCAAAAATAAATGATCACTGTGTATCAGCTTTCAAAAATAAACTTGATAGTAGAGGAGAGATTAAGCTCTACTGTGCTCCAATAAATGAATCTGAGCACCAGTGAGACAAGCACCTCACAGAAGGGGCCACAGGAGAAATAGCTGCCCCTAAGTAGCCGGCCACTGACATGGGCTATGAAAATAGAATTATAAGCAAGGGAACCCTTAATGTTGATCACCGTGTTTATTTCAGGAAGTCTCACCTTATATAAATCATTTTATACTACACTTTATTATAACCTCATCTTCTTGTTCCCTTCAATTTAATGCCTTCAGCTACTGCACATGCTTCCTCTGGCATACAAGATGCAAACTTCCTTCTGATTTTAAACTTGCTTTCCTCTTACATTTATCTGTTTTTGTTCATCTATGTATACACCACCAGTCCATTTGTGTTCTCTTCATCTTCCCACTTCATCTGACAAGATGGACATGTAGCTAATATGAATAGAATTTTTTTATCTTTAGGTACTTGCTCTTGGTGTTTATAATATCACACTCAATATCCATCTCAGCATTAAAGGTGCCTCTTTAATTTTCTGAAAATATGCCAACTATATTCTAATATCGTTTCCACTACTCTAATGAAATACTTGTGGCTGATAACTTTAATAAAGACAAAAAGGCTCAAAGGTGTGGCAGTGGCTTCAGTTCAGCTTTAATGATAGCTTTGAGGAAAAAGGAGTAGTGGGAGGAGATGAGCAAAGGAGCTGTCACCTGGCAAGATGGGTAGCCAAAGAGTAAGTCAGAGGTCAATCAGGCTCTCTCTCTCTCTCTCTCTCTCTCTCTCTCTCTCTCTCTCTCTCTCTCTCTCCATTACCATTACTGAAGATCCCACTTTCAACACATGAACCCTTGGAGACAAACCACATTCAGTATATATATATAAAATCTGTAAATGTACACCAAAATCTTATCTCTGTGTCATATGTAAGCACAAGTCAAACTCTTAAAGAAAAGGTCTGGGACTATTCTCTTTAGGAACAACAGTTTCTGGAAGGAAAGGCCTTACATAGTACCTTGTTTTTTAATTAATTTTTTTATATAAGATTGTATTAGTCAGCGTTGTCTAGAGTAAACAGAGTTGATAGAATGGAGTATAATAAAAGGGAATTTATTGGGGTAGTTTATGACAGTCCAACACTAGCAGTCTGTAGGCCCACAGCTGAAGGAATCAGTAGCTGTTCGGTCCATGTGGCTGGATGTTTTAGCAGTCCCAATCCAGCCCAGAAGGCCTGATGGCTCCCTGGGGAGTGGCGGCTGACAGTCCATGATGTGAGACCGAGGAAATTGGGTTCCAATGTCCAGGAAGGGTAGGAGAGCAGGATGCAAGTGCAAGTCATGAACAAGCACCAGCAACTGGGGAAGAAGGAAGAGCATCTCCTTCCCCTTAAGCTTCCTTATATTAGTCTCCTTCTGGAAGGCCCACCCACTGGGGGAAAGGGCTTACTCTGGAGAAGGGAACTCCTCCCTTCTCCAAAATCCCAAAAGGATTTGTCAATCCTTCCTGCAGGCAAATTTAGAGACCTGCCAAGATTACTATGGATTAGATCAAGTTGACAAACTAACCATCACAAAGATGATATATTTCAAGTTGTGTAAACTACTGCTGTAGTAAGATTTTATAAACTGGAGATTGAGTGTTTTATTGCCTTCTTGGAACCATATTCACTAAATGAACCCTTTTTTCTTTCATTTGACATAATATTTAATATATAAATATATTGGACAGTTTCTATCATGAGCATATGTATTTACATATGTTTGATGTGTGTGTTTATATACATGCAAACTATGGCAACAGAGTGAAGGAAATACATACACTTGTCATGTTTTTTTTTTTAAAGAATTAGCACTGACAATCATGGATATTTTGATTTTCCACCAATATAGTATACTGGAACTCTATAAAATAAGGCGACAGAGTAGCTAAGTAGATGACCCAATGGAAAAAGGGGCTTCCCAGGCAAGTATCAGGACCTGGGCTCAGATTCCCAGCTCTCATATAAAATTCCAGGTGCCACAGTGCTGTAGAGCATGCCTATAATCCTAGTGTTTGGAGGCAGATAATGAACCTCCAGGCCTTGCTGGCTAGCTAGTTTAGCTGGATCAGTGAGCACTAGGTTCAGCAAGAGACTGTCTCAAAAAATAAGGTAGAGAATGATTGAAAAAGGCACTCAATATTCATCTCTAGTCTCTCCGTGCATGTACAAACATGTGCATGAGCAACCACAGATATTAACATGGATGCTTACATGCAAACCACACATGCCAAAAAAAATAAGGCTACATAAATTTTGTGAGGAGATGACAATCCCACACACATTCTTTTTTTTATTGTCCATAATGAGTTACATTATTTAGTGGGCAAACAATGAGTTGTTATCCTCAATTCCCCAATGCTCCCCCTCCTCCATTCCCAATCAGCTGGATATCCTCCTCCATGGGTCATCTGGATCAGCCCTTGTGACAGGGGACCATGGATAGCCTAGTATTCAGCCAGGTTCTCCAGGCCCTAGTATGTTGTTACTGAGGGGTGCTGTGCCTCTGGATAGTCTCCTCCACCACAGCTCTCACAATCTTTCCGCCCCCTCTTCTGCACAGTTCCCTGAGTCGTCCCACACACATTCTATTAGTCCATGAGGCTGATGTTCTATAATTACATATTTGAGTTTAGGAAAAGACTTTCTAGGTGGTCAGTATGACTCTGACTCTTAACTTTTCATGAGACAGAACACAGTAGTCCTTGAATTACAATGAAATCACATAGGTTGAGGTAAATTAGAAAGTCAGAGCATGTGTGGAAAATACTATAGGTAAAAGACAGATGAAGGAGTTAGAGTTGCAAGGACTAGAGACTATTTGACCACCAGGCAGCAAGGAGTTTGTTTCACACAGCATGGGATGAACCCTCCAACCACCAGAACAATAGTTTCTGAATTTAGAGTCTAAGTTAAAAATGGGTATCAATTCCAAGGATTGAAACACAGGAATAAAGGGCCACATGAAGACACACAATGGCTCTTTCTGCTGGCTCAGCTCTGCCCTACACTTTCCATGGTTAATAACGGTCTCCAAGCTCTGGTTGGTTAAGCAATATTCAAGTGCTGTTCTTAATTACATAGCAACGGTTTCTTTGTAATTCCTTCACTTTTCCTAGACATACCTAGTAACCTTTGTTCAAATCACAGTGCACTTTCAATTAATATATCAAAAAACACACCTTTAAGCTTTGACATTTGTAGAAACTTTTGATTTGGAAGTTTGTTTGTTTTCCCCCCCTGGTTAGTGACTCCCGAACTTGACCTCAGAATCTTTCTAGAGGAAGGGAGAATGTTTAATTTTAGATTTCACTGACAGCATTCTCCTGTATGTTATTTTAGTGATTGTCTCTGAGTGTTGGGTCTCTTTTCTTCAAATGTCTTCCATTTCCTCAATATTACTAAAGTGATTTCCTCTGAGTGATGACAGTTAACCCAGATTTTCAAAGCCAGGAAAGGTCAAGGATGAGTCAGTAGCAAATGCCCCCATTTTCCTAGCATGCTCTTTGGGTTCTTTGCCTCAGAAGGCAGCATCAAGTGGGTTTATGTGTGCATGAGAAATAGGCATTGAGTATTTACATGTAATGCCCCCTGCTTTAACCAAACCTGTGATATACTGTACATTTATTTTGATTTTTATTCTACATTTTTAGGCTACTAATAAAATTTAAATTTCTTATTTATTGCTATTAAAGGGTCTTTAAAGATTTTTCTATTATGCAGATGATATTTTCCTTCAATATAAAAGCCAGGTATTGAGAACATTAATGCTTCCTTTCCTTCCCCTGACAAATGATAGTTGTTAGAATACTAAAATGAAGAGCCATAAATAAGATCATCATATTCAAATATTAACTTTCCAAGGCCTTTGTTCTTCATCCACTTATGACAATAATTAAGTCATGTGAGGCTTTACTATTTAAGATTTTTAACCAGATACCTATTTGTATATGCTTTTAAGAAGACATTGAGAATTTTTAATAGGTGAACAATAATGTAATTTCATCATAATCCCCTCCCATTGCCCTCTTTGTCTCCCTTCCCCACTCCTGTTCCACTGAACTGATTCTTCTAATTTGATACCATATTTTTTGTGTGCCCACTTCCCTAATCTATGTCAAAATGTTGAAAAACTCAATATTGTGCATGACTGTGGTAGAAGCAACCCTCTATTGTGAGATCATGGATGCAATAGTAACTCCATGTTCTAAAGATAGTGTCCTGTATTACTGTTCCCCTTCATGCTTTCTGCTCCCTATTCTTCAATCTTCCCTGAGGCATGGACAGTGTAATAAATACTTCTCATTTAGCATCAAGCTTTCAAAAGCCCCTTGTTTTTAGTTCCTTGATGAATGTCGAGTCTCATCATTACCTCTTATGATTTCCAAAGAGAAGCTTCTCTGGAAATTGGCAAGAGAAACACTAATATTCTTTCTACTACCTCGTCCACAATGTTCCCTGAGCCCTGGTGGGTGTGATAGAGATGTCCCATCCAGTGCTGAGCACTCACATGTCACAACTTCTCATTGTATTAATGAGGCTTGTGTGTCCCCAGTTGTCACCACTATCTATAAAAACAAGGTTCTCTATCCAAAAGTAAGGTCATCACTAATCTGCAGTCATAATCATAAATGTTTAAAAGGTAATTTGATAGATAGCATATACATTTAACTAAACAGCCATGGTAGTTTCACCCCTTGGGCGTGTCACTTTCCAAGTTATAGGTTTTCAATGTGGTTTTTAGTGCCAGATAGGAATTCCTTCCCAGGAACTGGGTCTCTAATCCAATCAGAAAGCAGTTGGTTACCCCCAAAGTGACTTGCCACTGTCACTTGCCAGTGGGTAAAACTTGCCTGTCTGGTCAGTTGTGTGTCTTTCAAGATGCACTGCTGGTTAAGGTGGTTGATGACTTCTCATCCCCATACGTAGAACTTTCTAGCACGATGTCAACTAGCCAGCAGGGAGATAGTTTCCAGCTCAGTTCTGGCTTCATTTCTCAATGTTCTGCAACTGAACCATGTGTGTGTGATCTTTAGCAATATGGTGTCACCATCAACTAATGGTGGGTAACCAAGGGCATTTGCAATAACCTGTATCATTTTGGAGAGTTAATGGGTCACCCTGACCAACAACTCCTTGGGAGGTGTACTGGTTTGATTCAGGTGTCCCCCATAAACTTACTGTGTTCTGAATGCTTGATCCCCAGTTGATGACAGTTTTAGTATTGGAATCTTGTTGGAGATATGTTGTTGGAGGCAGGCTTATGGAGGCTATAGTTGGCTT
>PVHP010003466.1:33931-78490 GCA_004024765.1 Zapus hudsonius
TCTTTCTTTCTTTCTTTCTTTCTTTCTTTCTTTCTTTCTTTCTTTCAGTTTTTGCTATATTTTTCAATTGGCTGATGAAAAAGGTTTCAATATGGTGTATTCATAACATTTTGTGGAACCTTCCACACATCCATCTCCCCAACCACTGAGCTCACTTAGATCTTTCAACCCATTGCACTCTATTCTGCTGCTTATATAACTAGTATCCCCTCTCCAAACCTTCCCCCTCCTTCTCGCTTCTGGACACTTTCTAGCTTCCTTGCATCTGCTACTGACACTTATTCCTTCTTATAATGCACATCTAATACTGTAAGGTTGAATCTTCATAGGAAAGAGAACACTCAACTCCTATCTTTCTGAACCTGAGTTGCTTCACTTGTATAAAACTTTCAGATCCATCTGTTTCCTGCAAATTTTATATGATTTTTTTCTTTTTCAATGAATAAAACTCCATTGTGTATGTGCACTACATATTTATGAACCATTCATCGCAGTCAATGGGCGTCTGGGCTGATTATATCTTTTAGCTCTTGTGACTAGAGCTACAACAAGCAAGGCTAAGCAAGTGTATCTGTAGTATGTCCGGAAGTGCTATAGCTTGGTCATATGATAGATCTATTTTTAGCCTTTTCAGAAACCTCCATACTGACTCCACAGTAGTTGTACCACTTTACACCCCCACAAACAGTGAATAATGGTTCCCTTTCCTCCGCATCCTCAACAGAATTTGTCTTCATTTGATAATTTTATGATAGCCACTCTGACTGGAGTCTCGCTAAAAGTGCACAATTCCAAAAATAGTAATAAAAAAGTAATTTTAATTTGCTTTTCCTGAAGACTAAAAATGTTGAACATTTAACAAATATGTACTGTTCATTTGTATTTTTCTTTTAAGAGTTCTTTATTCACTTTTACCACCTATTTTTAATTGGGTCGTTTGATTTTTTTGAATGCTTAGTTTTTAAAAATTCTTTGTCTAGTCTAGATATACAGCTGGCATAGATTTTATCCCAGTCTATAGGTATAACTAACTTAGTTGACAGGTTTTTTTAGGTGTTCAATGGCTTTTTAGTTTCATGAGAGCCAATTGGCTGAATGTCTGACTTATTACCTAGACTAATGGAGTTCTCATCAATTTCATTACTTATTATAGATGCTTAAATTATTTAATCTCATCTTGGTTTAACTTTTGTGAGTCCTGTGCAAAGAGAAATGTACACATTTCTTTTAGGCTTTCCAATTTGATGGAATATAACTATTTGTAATATGTCCTTATTATTTTTCTTAATTTTATTATTTCTTGCAATGTCTCCCTTTTCATTTCTAGTTTTCTTTTTTAATGTTCATGTATTTATTTATTTGAGAGATCAAGAAAGAGAGAGAATAAGCAAATGTGTACAACAGAGCCTCCTGCAGCTGCAGAAGAATTTCAGAGGCATGTGGCACTTTCTGCATCTGGATTTATGTGGGTACTCTGGAACTGAACCCCAGGTCATTAGGTTTTACAGGCAAACACCTTAATTGCTGAGCCATCTCTCCAGCCGTGGATCCTGTTGTGTGATCCAGCCTGTTGGTCTTTTTCTTTTGATCTAGGCATTGTTAGCTTTAACACATAGAGTTGTTACAGAAGAGAGTGAGTTTATCCCTGGCATGTTATTTTGTGCAGTTTGGTGTTTTCATGTTCTTAATTTACTTAAAAACAATTCTAGCTTTGTTTATTTCATGTAGTCTCTTTTAAAAAAAACAGTTTTTACTGTAAATACTTAGATACATTGTATGAGCAAGTCTTGTAATGGTACCCCCATTTCCCTCTTTCCTGTTCCCAACCAACTGAGGGCCCTCCTCAGTGGATTGTTAAAACAGTCCATGGGAATTGCAGAAGCAGTAGCCAGTTCTTTTTGTTTGTTTGTTTGTTTGTTTTTTGGGGTGTGTGTGTATTGTTGTTGTTAAGGGGAGCAATGTCTCTGGATATTCTCCCCTACCATGACTCAACGATATTTCCACCTCCTCTTCCCCAAAGTTCCCATAGTCATGTAGGGGAATTTTAAGAGTCTCCAGAGTTCTGCTTTGTACTATGTTGGGTATGCTTGGTGTCTGTCTCCATTATCCTTTCATAGGTTATCTGACTTGTTGTGGAGGTAGCTCTCTTGCTCATCTCACGACTTCCTCAAAGGTTTCATCGCGGCCCTCAATGACGATTTAGGAGTGGTTCATCTGCTTGGGTATTAGCCATCCTCTCAGATCCTGTTGGTGGAATTGGGTTGTCCATGGTTCTTACTGACTTCAGAAAAATATGAATAGAATATCCAGTGGAGAGTGAGATCAGTATAGATTAAATGAAACAAACATTGTTAATTTGGTGAGATTCTAAATGATGTAACTTCTTTGTAGACCCCTGGTTATTAGGGGTTTCCCACTGGAGTCCAGGTTCTTGGTCTCCATAAGAATTTCCCTTGGATCCCAGTTCCAGTTAAGGGTTCCTTACCACTGAGTGGATCTCTTAGCCAATCAGCAAGCTGTTGATTACCCACCTAGGTTTAGCACCACTATTGTGCTGACAAGCACTTCTTGGCTTGCTGGTTTCTGCCATATAACAGTGTCCTCAGCATTCTCACAACATCATTTAGTGTTGCATATCAGTGTCCTCTGTTTATCTGAATATAATTGTTCAATTTCCCCTGGCATATCATGTAACACCTTCCAGCACTACACATGTTACCATGTGGGAGCAGGTTTCCTTTCTGGATCCAGCAGGGTCTTTTGTGTTGTGTGATGGCAGTCTGTGGTATCTTCAGCAATAAGGTCTTATCTCTTGCCTAGAGCAGGTGTTCAAGAACTTTGACACAAGCCTGTCTTGTTTTGGGGGACCTCTTAGGTCTCATAGATCAACAGCTCAGTTTGGGAAGTAACCAATTACTGGGACAGGGAGTTACAGGCCAGAGCCACTTGTCTTTGTGTTAGGCTTCTTCCCACCCTCTTCAGGGCCTTTCGTGCCAGAAGATGCCTCCTGCATCCTTAAGGGCTTACTGTACCAAAGTAAGGATTTTATGGTACTGATTTATTATGGGTTTAGATTATTACATATATCCTCCTGCCCTCCCATTCCGCCAACCCTCCAACTACTTCCATCCCCTTTGTTTGTCTCTCAATTCACCTGTCAGGTTTGCTTACTATTCAAGCTTAACCTGGTTAGGAACCACAGAAGAGGGAAAATATGTGAAGTTTGTCTCTCTGTTCTTGTGTGATTTTGCTAAATATGATCTGTTCCATTGCTGCCCACTTTCTTCAAATTTAAGTATGTCATTTTTCCTTATTGCTACATACCACAACTTTGATATCCATTCGTCCAGTGATGGGCATTTGGGTTGATTCCAATTTCTAGCTATTGTGAATTGAGTTGCTATAAACATGGTTGAGCAGATGTCTCTGTGCTGAAGCTAGAAATCTTGAGGGTAGCTGACAGTAGAGAAATAGCTGGGTCCATTGGTACCTCTATAAGCACCTTTTTCAGGAGCTTTCACACTGCTTCTCATAGTGGTTGTACAAGTTTGCATTCTTTTTTCTCTGCATCCTCACCAACATCTATTGTTGGTAGACATTTTAATGATTGGTATTATGACTGTAGTAAGGTAGAATCTCATTGTTGTTTTTATTTTTATTTCCCTCATAATTAAGAATAATGAAAATTTTCTTAAATGAGAATTGGCTATTTGTGCTTCCTCCTCTTAATTCCCTGTTGAGTTCAGTGCCCCATTTTGTGAGAGGACTGCTTAGTTATCACTTAATTTTTTAAGTTCTTTGTAAATTCTAGATATTAGACCTCAGTCCATTGTGGGACCCTGATAAGAGGCATGGAGGATATAAGGTTAAAGGAAAGTTGAGGCTGGCCTGAAACCCCAATAATCTCATTCTTATTATTTGAGATTGAGACCGGTAGGAGTTGGCCATCAATCTCCTTCATTTATCCTAGAAACTCCAGCCCCCCTGGAAGGCAAGCAACAAACTCTAATAAACCTAGGCACTTCCAGGCCTTAGTTCACATACCCCAGCTGTAATAACAAGCATGAGCAATAAAAGTTTAAAGGTCACAGTTCCTCTGCAGCCATCGCCATCTGGTACATGTCTAGAGTTACATAATTCCCGCCACTTGGAGCTGAGAAAACCCCCTCCACTTATTTATGCAAATTAGGCATCAACAGGTTACTGGCCCTGGCCAATTCATTCAAGGGCCAATTCCCTTGCCACTTATGGCCCTGCCTCTTCTTTTTCCTCTATATAAACAACTTTTTATACATAATAAAATGTGAGCTGTTCACTGTGATTGGCTCCTGGGTGGCTATGCCTGTCAGCTCACTGCTTTCCCAAGACTCTGTCCACCCATCCCTGTGGATGAACCAACTGATTAGTGTACAATAACTCCCCAAAGAATCCATGAACCACAGTCCATGTTATAGCTGGCAAAGATTTTCTTCCAGTCTGATGGTGATCTACTGGCTTTGAGTATGGTATGTTTGTGCAGAAGTTTTTTAGCTTGATGAGATGCCATCAGTTAAGTGATTGCTGCAATTCCTGAGCTACTGGGGATATATTCAGAAAGTTTTGCCCTATTCCTATCTCATGGAGTTTCCCTATGGTTTTCTTCCAGGGTTTTTACAGTTTCAGGTCTTACATTAAGGTCTTTGATCCATTTAGAGTTGAATTTTGTGCATAGTAAGAGGAATGGGTCTAATTTCAGTTTTTACATGTAATTATCCAACTTGTTCAGCACCATTTGTTGAAGATGCTATCTTTTCACCACAGAACATTGTTGGCACCTTTGTAAAAGATCAAGTAACTATAGTTATTTGAGCTAAAAACAGCATCTTCAATTCTGTTCTATTGGTTTGTCTGTCTGTTTTTATGCCAGTACCATGTTGTTTTTGTTACTATGTCTTTGTTACTAAGGATAGTTTTGGACATCCAAGGCCTTTGCCATTACAAATAAATTTTGAGCTTACTTTTCTATGTATGCAAAGAATGAAATATTTTATTGGTATTTTAATGAAACTGTATATTGCCTTTGGAAGAATTACCATTTTCACAATATTAATTCTACCTATCCAGGAGCACAGAAGGTCTTTCTGTCTTCTCATATCATTATCAATTGTCCTCTTGAGGGTTTTTATGCTATCATTGTATAAGTTGTGACATCTCCCTTTTCATTTCTGATTTTGTTGACTTGGAACTTCTCTTTTTTGTTTGATTGGATTGGCCAGGGCTTTGTAGATCTTGTTTATTTTTTCAAAGAATCAGCTCTTCATTGCATCAATTAAATTTTTTTTCTTAGTTTCCAATTCATTGATCTCAGCTCTGCTCTTAATTATTTCTTTTCATATTGAATTCCTAGGGTTGGATTTTTCTAGCTTTTCCAACAACTTTCGGTGGGTGGTTAGGTTATTAATTTGCAATCTCTGTGTCTTTGTTATGAAGGCATTTAGCGCTGTGAATTTCCCCTTAGGAATTTTCCTCTTCCTTGTGTCCCATAAGTTTTAATATACTGTGTTTTCATTGTCATTTAGTTCAAGAAGTTTTTTAATTTGCTTTTTTTATTTCTTGAATAACCCATTTGTTGTTTAATAATGTATTCTTCAGTTGCCAATGATTGGTGCATTTTCTGTTGTTTCTCCTATTGTTAATTTCCAGCATTAATGAGTTTTGTTCTGATATGATGCAGGGGACTATACCAATCATCTTGAATTTGCTCAGGCATGTTTTATGTCCTAATATGTGGTCTATTTTGGAGAAGGTTCCATGGGCTGCTGAGAAGAATTTATATTGTGTAGTCTTGGGATGGAATGTTTTGTATATGTCTGTTAGGTCTAGTTGATTTTTGGTGTTGTTAAGCTCTGTTATTTTCCTGCTAATCTTCTGTTTGGACCATCTATCTAGAGATGATAGTAGTGCATTAAAGTCTCCTACTATGATGAAATTGGAGTTTATTTCTGTTTTGTTTTTGAGTAAGTTTTGCTTTATGAAACTCAGTGTGCCTGTATTTGGCACATACATATTAATGATGGTGTTATCCTCTTGTTCTATAGTTCCTTGATGAGTAAGAAGTGTTGTTAGTTTTCCTTTTTAATTGTTTTTGGTTTAAAGTCTTTTTGTCAGATATTAGTGTAGCCACACACTATTGATTTTTATTTCCATTTGCTTGAAAGATCACTTACAATTCTTTCACCATGAAGAGGTTTCTATCTTTACAGATGAGTTGGGTTTTTAAAAACAAATGGAAGGGTCAATTTATCTGATTCACCCTGTTAAACTGTGTATTTTCATGGGAGAGTTAAGTCCCTGCCATAGTGGAGAGTTTATGGTGGTTAATGCTTCATATGCTCTTATGAGCACACCTATTTTAGTTACTGTGCTGATATTTTATTGGGATTTTGAGGTTGTTTGTTTGATTTTTCTGTGTGGAATATCTTCTGAAGTATCCTGTATAAGTTTGGATTTTCATACATATAGTCATTGGATTTGCGTTCATATAATCATAGAGCTGGCTTTGATCATGGAACAATTTCTTTTCTCTATCAATTATGGGGGATACTTTTGCTGGCTACAGTATTTTAGGTTGGAAGCCATAATTTTTCAGGCTTTGAAGAACATTGTTCCATGCCCTTATGGCATTCATGGTTTCCAATGGTAAGTCTGAAGTCTGATGGGTTTGCCTTTATATGAGATTAGTTGTTTCTCTCACTGCTTTTAGCTCTCTCTCTCTCTCTCTCTCTCTCTCTCTCTCTCTCTCTCTCTCTGCTTTCTATATTTAGCATTTTAACTAAGATGTCTTTTGGAGAGTTCCTTTTTTGTTCCTGTCTGTTAGGAGTTCTTTGGGCTTCTTGTATATGGACCAGCCTCTCTTGCAAGAATGGGAAATTTTTCTTCAACAATTTTGTTGACTAGGTTCTCCATTCCTTTGACCTGGATTACTTCACCCTCTGGTATCCCCACTGTCCTGATGTTTGGTAACTTTAGGGTATCCCACAGCTCCCTCATATTTTGTCCACATCATTTTTTGAATTTATCAAAGTTCTTGGATTCTGAATTTATTTCTTGTGTCTTGTCTTTGAGGTCTAAGAGTCTTCCTCCAGGTTATTAACTCTGGGATTGAGGAATTTTGAAGAGGCTTTTAATAGCTCCATTTTATTTTTGTTTTCTGTTATATTTTTCTTCAGAGTCTCCATCTCATTGTTGAGTTCCAGTTTCAGGTCTAGTTTTGTTTTTCTTAAAGTCTGGAATTCATTCTTGCATTTGGCTTTGTTGTCATTGAACTTAAGCAGCTAATGATTGAGTTCCTCCCATTATTGGCTTATTTTCAATTTACTTATTTCTCTTTTGAAATTGCTCTGATTTTCCTCCATTAAGTCTGATGGCGAAGCTCATGTTATTGAGTTCCATTTCTTTTCTGTGTTTTTTTTCCTATTTCCATCTCAGCCAGTGTCTTGGTGAGAGTGTCATTGCAGTTATGTCCTATGGTTATGTCACTCTCATTTTGGATTATAATTCTGTTGTCTTCCCTACATTTTCAGTGGCAACTTCCATTGTGTGACTGGGGGCCTTGGTGGAGGACTCTCAGTTTGATGTGTTGTGGGTATTTTTGTGTTCGGGTTTTCCCATCTCTGAAAACAGATTCAATTTTCTCAATGAGATAGTCAATATAGGCCCTTGTAGTGTATTCAGTGAGTATTCTGTTTTGGATTCTGGGATTCTGGTTGGGTTGGGAAAGCACTGTAACCACAGGTGTATGAGTTGCAGAGAATATAGGTGTACCAGCAGTTCTGGGCTGGTGGCTGGTGTGTAAGATGCTTTGGATGTCTGAGGTCTTCTCTGGCTATAGTCACCACTGTGTCTTGTCACTGGGGCTCAGGGGTTTCCAGAGCAGTACTACTTGCTCCTCTTCCCCTACCATTTCCTGCTGGGTGGGTTGTAGAGGTTGTAGATTGTAGAGATTGTAGAGGCAGGTGCCTGCTGGAAAACTCTTGCTCCCTAGTAGGGGTGGGTTTTGACTTTGTGAAGGCAGTATGAGTGGCAACTCCCCTCTCAGTTGTTTGTCCTCCTGGTTCAGGTGATCAGGTATGTAGCTCTTCCCTGACAACCCCTTGAGCTGTCTGCGGCCTCCCTAGCCCCAGTGAGCTGGCTTCCTGGCACAAAGTCCCTTGCCTTCAGCAAGCAGACTTTAGGGTGCAAGTTTCCCCACCCTCAGAAAGCTCTGTTCCCCAACCTCAGAAAGCTCTGTCCCCAGGTAAAAGGCTTCCTACTCTGAGAGAGCTGGCTTCCCAGCACAAAGGGCTCCCTACCCTCATATAGCAGGTAAAAGACTTCCTACCCACAGAGAACTGGCTTCCTTGGTGCAATGTTCCCTGCCCTCAGCAAACTGCATCCCCAGGTGGAAGCCTCCCTACCCTCAGATAGCTAGGTACCCAGGTGAAAGCTTGTGTAGTCTATTGCATTTTTTTTTTTTGTTCTATTCATTGTGAATACCCAGCGTCCTCTGTAGGGCTGGCTTAGTTTTCATAAATTCTTTCAGCCTCCTTTTATCATCAAAATTTTTTTCTCCTGTTATGAAATATAATTTTTCTGTCTGTAGTAGTTTGACTTGACATTTGTGATATTTTAATACTTGACATATATCATTCCAGGCATTTCTGCCTTTTAAAGTTTCCATGAAAAATTAGATGTTATTCTTATGGGCTTGCCTTTATATGTGATGAGATATCTCTCTCTTCCATCTTGCTGTACCCTTCTTGTTCAGTGTAATTAAAGTTTTGACTTTTATGTGATGTGGGGATTTTTTGTCTGGTCTTGTCTATTTGGTTTTCTGTATTCCTTCTGTATTTGGTTGGGTATCTTTTTCCCTAGATTTACTCCATTATATTTTATACTTTAAAAAATTTTTTCTATGACAATGACATGGAGTTTCTTTTTTCCTTCATGTATGCACATAATTTGAACATTTGGTCTTTTCAGAGTATATCCCATTTTCTCTTGTGTTCTCATATATATATATTATATTTTATATATGTATATATAATATATAATATATAATATAATTATATATTATATATTATAATATATAGAATATGTAAAATTGTCACTGGTTTTATGTTCTTGTTCTATTATTTGCTTTGTCTTCAACTCCTCAAGTCTTAATATTCTCTTCTCCACATAGTCAGTTCTATTGGTATGTCTTTCCATGGAGCTTTTAATTTGAACCATTTCATTTTTCATTTCTGTTTGGTTTTTCTTTAGCAGTTCTCTTTTTTCATATCTTGGTTTTATTTTCTCATTTTATTTAGCTAATTGTGTTCTCTTGAAGTTGATTCTTATTTTATGTCCTCTTTGAATTTCATTAGGTGTTTATTGAATTCAGTTGTTAATGTCCTCTTGGATATCATTCAGGTTCATATTCTCTTGGCTATCATTCAGATGTTTACTCATGTTCTCTCTCTGTGTAGGGTATAGGTGCAGTTATAGGTATATATAGTTATGATTGTGCTTTAGAGTCTTTTGTCTGGAACTTCCTAGATGTAGCTCATATGAGAGGCTTCTCCTATTGACAATGGAACTTGATATTCTTGGTAGGGATACATTGCTTGGTTACTTGTTTTCTGCTGGGAATTGCTCATCTGGAGAAATTTTGTTTGTCTTATTGAAAGTGCTGTGATTTATACAAGGTAGCAGTAGGGTTGTAGGAGAGACACAAACTTGGGAGTGGTGTTGTCACTAGTGGAGTGCCCACATAGTAAGAAAGAGGAGTGCTTCTGCGGGAATTTGGAGTTTCACTAGAAGTAGTGGGATGGTGTGGATTCATCCATCCCATTGATCAGGGAGTGGTATTGTGCTGGACATGTGGTACAGATGGAGAGAGGGAACTTGGAATAGGGGACTCACTTGTAGGGGCTTGGTTCTGCCAGGCTGCCAGGAGGTACATATGGGAAGAGGTATATGGGTGTGGAGTGAGGAGAGTGAGATCTCATCCTCTGTCTGGCTAAGAAACAGGAGAGTCAAATGAGATAAATAAGTGATGATGTTGAGGGGTTGGGTATCATTTTGGAACTCACTTTCTGTAATGTAGGTGAGCCAGGGATCCTTGGAGATAAGTAGGTGAGTAGGTAAGTGTGATTAGTTTTAGAAAGAGAATTGATCTTGAACTCAGGCAGCAGGAGCTGGGATAGAGATTCAGAGAGACAGGCAGGAAAAGTAGGGGAGGAATCTAGGATAATGGAAAGAAATCCAGATTCCATTCCTGGTGGTAGGCCATTGTTGGAGAAACACACAGGAGGAAGAGGGGAGCACACTAAGGGATTCAAAAGTAATTGTGGACTCACCTCCTAGCAGTAGCTGATGCAGGGACTCAAGGAGACAGGTAGGTGGGAATTGTGAGGAGGCAGGTGGGTTGGGACAAAATTAGGAACTTGTCGCTAGAGACACAGTTGAACTAGGGATCCAGAAAGCCAAGCTGGCAGAGTAAGGTGAGGATGCTGGGTAATTTAAAAGAAAATGGGAACTCCCTCCTTGCAATAGTAACATAGGTAAAAGCCGAGTAAAGGAGGCACTGGAGTTTAGGTAGAAAATAGGACATCACTCCAACAGAGGTGATAGAGTAGTGACCCAAAGAGCATTATATTGTCCATGATCGTGTAAAGCACTTTGCAATTATTAGGGAAGTTTGTGACTTGACTTCCCTAGTTTAAAAGACATTTTTTAATTTTAATTTTTATTAATAAAAAACTTTATGATAAGATAAATCATGTGCTAATCCCATTCCCCTCCTTCCTACCTCCATTCCACTGAGGGCCTCCTCAGTGGGGTGACTAGTTTTCGCCCTGGGGTTATGAATTGTGAGAGCAGCAGTTAGTCATTTTTAGTCAAGCTCCTTAACCACTGAGCAACTGAAATGCTGTTTTCCTTACGCATTGATGAGATACTATTATTTGATGTTTTCTTTTCATATTAACAACTATTCTGTTCCTTTCTCTGAATTGCCCTTCCATTAATGATTCTTATTTGTTTTAAATGATATTTTAGGAAACATTTGACTATGTTTTAGGACTAAATGATTAATAAGAGTCAAATACTTGAATTTTAAATAATTCATTACCATGCAACTGTTACATGAAGATGTTTCACATTTTGTGCTCTCAAAAAATCATATATTGGGCTGGAGAGATGGCTAAGTGGTTAAGGCACTTGCCTCCAGTGCCTAAGGCCCCGGGTTAAATTCCCCAGGTCCCACATAAACCAGACCCACAAGGTGGTGGCTCTGGTGAGCTCTCTCTCTCTCTCTCTCTCTCTCTCTCTCTCTCTCTCTCTCTCTCTCTCTCTCTCTCATCTCTCTGCTTAAAAATGAATAAATAAATAAAAATGAAGCATACTTCTAAAAAATCATATATTAAGTGTTCAAGTTTCCAACAGATTTAGTGGCCTGAGAAGAAATAGTTTTGCTCAAAAACAGTGCCTCTTTTCAATGATAAGTGTCATTACCACTGTCAGTGTTGATAGTTCTGACATGCAACTACTGAGAGTAAGTGTTGAGGCAGTAAGAAAGGAGGAATGTTACCTCAGGGATGCCCAGCTCTGCTACATGATACTCAGGAACAAGACATTACTTTTGTCTTTCCTTTCTCTTTAGAGGCACATCCCTGGGTTAAGTATGTTGCCCAAGGAAAACCCATTCTTTATTCCTATTTCAATAATTATTCTCAGAAGTATATTGGTAATTTAATAATTAGGATGAAAGCCAAAGTCCCAATTTACCAGATGCTATAACTCCCTAAACCCTTGGAAATTCAAGCATAGTGGCTATTCATCATGCCCCCCTACCCTGCTATGCACAGCCAGATCATAAGAGAACAGGGTGGGCATGAGTTTACCTAAAGTGTATCACTGCCTAACAATGTCGAATGTGAAAAAGTTTCTGAATGGACAATATGGTCATGTATCTATTATTGAGAATATCTTGCCTACTGGTAAACAGAGCCACTGCTCTGTCACTGCTCCTTCCCTGTTCCAAGAGAGGGCAGGACACTGATTGATAAAGTCTTTTGGGAGCTGACACTAAGTGGAGCCTTCACTATCAGAACACTGTCACTGATGAGAGAACATCTCAGTTTGTCTTCTGTGAATCAGAACTCCCCGTACTCACACCAGTCCTTCAGAGGCCCTGTCTCCCCTCTGTTGACACAGGTTTTTTCATGGGTCCCTCCCAGCAAGCTCTCTGCCTTCCGTGTGTGTGTGTGTGTGTGTGTGTGTGTGTGTGTGTGTGTGTGTGTGTGTGTATTTATTCATTTACCTTTTTAAAATTGAGAACTATGTTATATATATGAACATATTACAAATGTGTCATAGTCTGAAGGGATTATACTCATGTTCCATTCCACCAAGGGCCCTGTTCAGTGAGGCTATACTATGGAGTCATGAATATACCAGACATACTCTGTGGGGGGACCATAGGAATGACCAGATGAACACTTCAGATAGCACATTTTAATGAGCTACAGACACCCAGTCTTTGCAAAACAACTTATAATTTTGAAGGATACTATTAAGTTTTACTCTGAGTTGCTATGAATCAACATATTATTTATCTATCTTAAAACTTGTGGTCTTTGTGTAGTAATTAATTATTTTGAGATGAACACCAATAATAAAATTCTAAGATCCACTGTTATAAAGCACATACACATCATTAAATTCCACTTATAAAATTGAATCTTTTGCTAGATACTGCCTTTTCTGCCATGTTAAAGTGAGAACATTCTATGAAATTTGCAAACTATCTTCCTTCGTCTGAAAGCAAGGTCTCTTCCACTTTTGTCTGAGTGAGCTGGTTGTCTTCTGGTTAGCAGTGGCCCAATTCCTTGTTTAGGTATTTACTGACCTGCTCTGCAGCTGGCACACAATGCCGTGAAAAATGGTGTACTGGACCAGATATAGATCAGATTTCAGGCCAGATAGAGCCAGACTTCACGGGACTTCATCACACTCTTCAAGGTACTTGTGGAAATGTTTTAACCAACATTTTCAGTCTAGCCTTGACCTCAGGTGACTGAAACTGCAGATCAAAAGGAATTACTTTGATATGTATTCATTATTGACCAAAAATGCCCACCAAATTACCTGAATACCCTTTAACTAAAGAAGATCATCAATTATTTGAGTTGTTGTCAATCATCCCTTTGAATTAAATCCCAACATATAAGTCAGTGCCCACTTTAAGTCAACTTTTCACCATAAGCCCAAACACTGAAGAAGAATTTTGACATGATTATAGACTTTCAAAACATAGATCTCTAACCCCATTACTCTACCAGTTTTTAAAAATTTTTTAAATAAGACCTATTTTTTACTTTATTAAAATACTGAGTTTATTTCACATGTAATATTTTTGTTTCTCCACCATTTCCATGTCTGACCACTACCCTATGTCCTATCATAACATTTCATGCATACTTAAACCAAGCAGAGGGTGGGTGGAGTTCCATCGTTAAAAACTAAACAGGCATTTTCAGACAACACATTCTTGGCAATGGAATTTGGACAACATTTATCAAACATGGTAGAGAAAGTTCTCACTTTGCATTATAAAAAAGACAGCCAGAGATCAACTGTTACAGAAATGAAGACGGAAAATTTCAAGAACGGTTTAAACTACTTTCTTAAAGAGACTTCCTCCACTGCCCGAGATCTTGAATAGGCTCCTGGTCAGTCATCCAGAAGCAATTCTTCACATAATTGACAAACTTGGCTTCCACTTTGGGAAGAGAACCACCCTTTTCTATATTTGCTTGCATTTTTGCTTTAATGTCTTCAACAGAACTAGGTCCTTTTGGTGTTTTAGTTTTTTCCTGTTTTTTGAAGGCTTCTTGACCTTTTGATCTTGGTGTTGATGGTTTTGAGTCTTTCCCATTCTGATTTGATTTTTGTACATTTTTGGCTGGAGTATCTCGTACAGACTTCTTCACTGGAGCTTTTTCTTAAGCTTCATCATCATCAAAATCATCCTCATCCTCATCTTCATCAGCAAGTTCTACTTTTTTCTGTGGAACCTTTGTACCACCTCCAGGGGCAGATCGCTTTCCAGACATACTTAGGAGTTTGACACCCTCCTCCTCCTCTTCGTCTTCTGATTCTGCATTTTCCTCCACAACTACTAAGTGCACAGGCCCTGAACCACACTTCAACCTTAAGACCACAAGTGGTGTAATTTCAAAGCCCTCAAGAGAAACCATGGACATGGACATGTGCCCATTGTGGCCGCAGAACTACCTTTTCGATTATGAACTCAAGGATAATGATGAGAATGAGCACCAGCTATCACTAAGAATGGTCAGTTTAGGGGCTGGGGCAAAAGATGAGCTGCACATCATTGAGGCAGAGGCAATGAATTATGAAGGCAGTCCAATTAAAGTAACACTGGCAACTTTGAAAATGTCTGTACAGCCAACAGTTTCTCTTGGAGAGAAATTGTTGGCTGTACAGCAAGAGACTGCCTCCACAGGTGTGTGTGTGTGTGTGTGTGTGTGTGTGTGTGTGTGTGTGTGTGTGTGTGTGTGCATGTGTGTATGTGAGCATGTTTGTGCACTCATAATTAGAGCTCAAAAAATGGGAGGGAGAAAATGAGACAGAAGCTATATGAGCAGAGAAAGATTTGAAACGAATGAAAGACATAAAATCAAAAATTCAAAACCACTGGGTACTTCAGTCAGGATGAATGAGGATGTGATTAAAAACTGTTTAAATGTACCAAGGTAATCAACTAAAAAACCAGACCAAACAGGAAAATCTCAAACACTTACAGCAAAACCACTCATTTCCATCCAAAGTGGAATCATTAGATTGACAGGCGGTCTCTCTGCAGAAAGGATGGACCCCAAATGACAAGCCATTACTGCTTAGTATCTGGGCCTCCTGCCTAGGGAAACCCATGTTTTGAACTAGCTTCTTCCAAACTTTTAAGTCTTTCTCTTGTTCAGGGTGGCTAGTGCTGCTTCTGGCACTCAGAGCAGAAGGGCACCTAGAGCACACACTGGGTGGAGATGACCTCCTCGAACTGACTGTGGCCTCCCAGTTAGGGCTCTGGAGCCTGGGATGCACACACTTGATCCTCAGCTCTGCTTTTTAACTTCGGGGTGCTTCCTGAGCTCCTGTTTACACATAAGAGCAAGCAAATACCACTAAGTTCTGGAGCTTGTGTCATGGGGCCAGCCCAGTGTCCCAAAGCCATTCATGGACCAGGAAGGGATCTTTAGTTGGTTGATGTTCTTGTGTTCATTTGGCATGTGCTTGGACAGTAAGAAAAGTGCTGACATACTGATGTTTAGTAACTCTCGCTCATGTTGAACACAAGCAGACTTAGAGATCTGTGTTACTGACAGGCTTGGCCTGAGTGCCATCTATGCTCCCACCATGTGTCCTAGGTATGCCTTATGCTTTGCCACCACTGCCACTGGTCCTGGGGGGGGGTGATCCCTCGCTCTACCTCGTATGACAATGACAATTTCCTGTTCTCTGAGTGTTGAGATCATCACTCAGCAAGGGTAGTGGTTCCTTCCCATCAGAGTCCTCCTGACTCAGGCTGCTAAGCATCATGTGCTGCTCATGCTCCAGTGTCTGTCTCTCTGGACCAGGGATGGGCATGCTGGTACAAATGGCATCATTCTTGGTGCTCTGCTGATCCCTGATCGCTCTACCTTTATACTGGAAGTATTATAAGAAATCAAGCAGTATATCCCTCATCCAAACAGAGTGAAATATCTAAGACCCATTTGGAGAAGAGGAGCAAGTGTGATATTGATAGAAGGATACTATGGAGAAATTCTAAAAAGATTCCAAAGATGGATTGCTGCTTCTATAGAAACCTTCTCTGTAAAGCTTGACTTCAGAAAGAGCTGAAAGCATCAAATATTTGTTAAATTACTATTTCTATTGAAAGACTGAATTTTTTTGTATGAAACAAAAATTCACTCTACCTATCAATTCTAGGTTGTTTAAAACAGAAATATAAATTAAAATAGATACAAATAACATATATGAAATATTTCCATTGCTATGAAATTTAACAGGATAGGTAATGATAACCTCCTTTGTTATTTTAGGAAGAATTATAAATTCATCCCATACACATTACATTAGTGATGTTTGAAGATGGGCCTAAACATTAACTTTGCTATGAGTATACAGTATATAATACTGAGACCTTCAAACAGTAATAGTAAGATACTGTATATATAAAAGCTGATGTGTGTCCCTTATGTCCAAAAAGTTCTGCTCTTAGACTAATATACAAGAAAAAGCTTTCATTTGTGCTTTCACATTTTTATAAGATGCTCTTTGTATTCTATATGTTGACAGAAAATTATGTGAACATAAATATTCATTTTTATGTGACATAAGAAATAAAATTTGGTTTCATTTTTTGTGATATATATATATATATATATATATATATGTTAGATTTTTAGTGTTTTGATGTTAATGTTTTGATTTTCTGGATTTCTACACCACAGCACTAGCAGAAAAGTTACAATGCCAACTGATGTCTGGCTTTGGGTTATCAGACCCACCACTATCCTGCACTATTCCACAAAAGTTGAGCCATTGCCCATGGCCCATGAAACTCTGTACTATCTCAGCCCCCTGCCATTTGAGCATGTCTGCACCCAACCTTCCCCCTATCCATGAATTCCTTGAGCATCCCATGGGCTGTGACTGTATGTTCCCAAGCCCCCTGACTTGTGAGTATTTATATTCAGGTCCGAATAGAATCTCAGTCTTAAGAAATCTGTCCTCCTTCATGAATGACCGCCCCTGGGTGTAAAGCCCTCTGAGGTTCAGAAAGCAGTGAACTCTGTGTCTCCAGTGCTTACTTGTCCTGAGGCAGAGTATTACAGATTAGGGGTAGATAGGAGTAGGGACTAAGCAGTTTTCTGCTTATTAGCAAAATATTAGGAGAAAGTACGGGCCACTGGATATAGAGGAAGAACATGGTCCACAGCCCATGGAGTGTACATACAGACACATGTTATATGCCAGGAGGAAGTTGATTAAGCCACCAAAATGGGGATTTTTCCTAATTTCATTTTCCAATTAATATTTTGAAGTAGTTGGTTACATATTACAAAAAAAAACCCTACATAGATTTCCATACAATCTTCCTCAGTTTTTCTGAAAGGTAACATATCACATAATTATAGTAAAATATTAATTCTGAAAATTGGCACAATTTTAGTAACTATACCACAAACCTTAAGCAGTTTTTACTGTCTCTCTTCATTCAATTATTCTTGTGATTGTTCATTACAAATATAAGATTCCAAAGATTTTCTCCTAAATTTATTCTAAGTGTTGTGTGTTTTTTTTTTTCATCCCTTTGAGTTAATGTTTACATAGGGCATAATGCAAGGATCTGTTTTTACTGTTTCTTTTTTTGGCTTGTGGCCATTCTGTTCTCATAGCTCTATTTAATGAAGAGTGACTATGCTTGTTTTTCCTAAATATTTCTGAACTGCTTTCTAAAGTATCAACATGATTTTCAATTCCCAGTGGGAGTGTATGAAAACTCAGTTTCTTTACATCCTTGCCCATTTGTGTGATGATAATAATATATCCACACAAGCTAGGTCTTTTATCTTTTACCTGGAATAATGGCAAATTATTTGAGACAACTCTTCATGTGTTTGCCATGCATATTTTCTCTTTAGTGAAATGTCTTCATGTTTTTGACATTTTCTAATTGCATTATTTATATTTTTACTATTGAATTTTACATGATCATCACATATTCCAAGTATAAGACTTCATCAAGTAATTGCATTGAAAATATCTTATTTACATATGTAATTCATATTTTCATCATATTTTATATGTTTTTGACAGAACACAGTTTTATCTTTGATAAAATCTATTTTTTTCTTTTGGATATTGTTTTTGATATCACATCCTAAATCTTGTTTTCTACAATTGGACTAAAAGATTTCCTCCCATATTTTCATCCATAAAGAACATTTTATATTTAAGCATATTTTGGGTTATTTTTTGTACATTGTGTGAAGAATAAGTTGAAGTTATTTTGCCTATGAATTTCCAGTTGCTCTATATCATTTAAGCATCACTTTGTGAAAAGGCCACCTTCCTTCATTGACTTGCTTTCTCCCCTATAAAAATGAAAAATCACTTAGGCATACTTGAGTCTGAATTGGGGTTATTTCTTCTTTACATTGATTTTTGTGTCTGTGCTCCATGGTCAGCACACTTTCTTGATCACTGTAGCATATAGTAAAACTTAACATATGGTAGGGGGTCCCTTCTACTTCATTTTTTTTAACTTTGAAACTATTTTTAGTTGTTCAGGCTCATTTTTCCATATAACTTTTAGAGTAAGCTTTTCAAACTATACAAAAAAATCTAGCTAAAAATGTGAAAGAAATTGTGGATAAATGGCATGGATGAATAATGCTGACCTACACAGTTACAGGTTATTAAACAAAAATTCCAGTGCCAGACATGGGGTGTCTCCTTAGAAGTTGTTGGTCCAGGAAGCTCATGAGGTCCCCAAAGCAATACAGGCTATTGCCATTGTACTTGGTAGCCCACCAGGACTAGATAGCAAAATCCTATTACTGGAGATACTACATGCTCGGTAATAGAATCTAGTCAGTTTACTCATTTTATATTGACTAAATTTAACAATGTCTTCTTGTAAATTCAAGATTCTGTATAGTAGCCTTTGATTCACCTGCATTTATGAAAAGGAAGGTTTACCACTAGCACATTTTCTCACGTTTAGTTATCAAGAAATGCCTTACTCTTCCTTGACTTATCTGATAGCATTCTCGGTTGGTGGCTTTTGAGTATGCCCATTTTATCCTGAGCTTCATGGTTGCAGATGAGAAATCAGATGTTCTTTCCTACATTGATTTTCTTTTACAACTTTCAAGATTCTTGTTTGTGCAACTTGACCTCAATCTGTCTCATTAGAACATCTGTGTTTATCCTGCTTGGGCTGCATTTACCCTACTCGAAGGTCACTAAGCTTCTTGTGGTGTCAAATTAGGGAATGCTGTGAGCATTATCGCTTCACAAAATCTTACAGTTTCTTACCTCTTCTCCTGTGGGGACTCTGATTGCACATATGTTGATAAGTTTGTTGGTACCCCACAAGTCTCTATGGCTCTATTCATTTTTTTTCTTTAAAAAAAAACTTCAGAATGGTCAATTTCTGTTTACCTATCATCAAATTAACTGTTTCTTCAACAAGCACAAATGTCTAAACCTTCTGCATTTTGTTCATTTTTATTTTTTAAGTTCAATTTCAATTTTTCCATCTCTCTCATAGATAGATATGTAGATAGATAGATAGATAGATAGATAGATAGATAGATAGATAGATAGATAGCTCTTCTTTGAAGGGGCATTTTTGTCATTTTCTTCTGAAAATTCTCTCTAGTGCGTTATTTTTTTTTTACTTCTATCAATAATATGGCCATTGAAATTCCTCCCTAGATATGGACCCTATATTTTTTTCTTGAATTTTTTTCAAGAACTAAAAACTTACATAAACACAACAAACTTGAATATAAGACTCCACACACAGGAATTTCTGTCATTATTATTGTTGCTTATTTGTGAAATAAATTCTTCAGATGAGTTTTGTTTTGTTGTTCATGCATAGTGCCTGTTGCCTCTATGAATTTGCATAGATTTCAATTAATCACTGAGTAGGGATTGTTGTTATACCTTGACACAATATCTTATCATTTGACAAATAGCTTGGTGAGTAAACATGGGTGTACATTTGTTCATAGTGTATGTAAAAATATATGCATATTATGTGGATATATATATAGTGTGTGTGCACATATAGTATTATTGATAATTTATCGCTCTCTTAGCCTTAACTTTTCAATTTTTGCTTGCAAAGAGATTCAAAGATCAGTTAGAGAGAAGACATTAATATCTGCTTGGGTCTTTTTTGGACAATCCTCCACAAAAGCCCATTCATATGGAACCTTAAGAATATGCTAGAGCTTTTCCAATCATTGTTTGAAAGTCTTATCTCCAATAGTTTTTTTTAAAGAATTTTCATTAGCAACTTGGTATCAAATGGTGCCACTCTTCAGGAAACTACTGGGGCTAGGTGTTTTGGATAAACACTGAAGATAGGGCTTTTCTGATTGAACTGTCATAAAACTGTGAACCTGTAATGAGAACTGACCACAGAGCTAGCAGAGAGATCCAGCAGGCCAGGAAATGCTTTGATGCTCTCAACAAATTCTGTTCATTGCTAGGCTGCTGTTTTTCATTTACCATAGGTGCAAGGATGCTCATATTCAAGGCATCCACAGAAACTCGGGAGAGAGAAGCAGAATTGGTCAAATTGAAATACCACCTAGTTTGCTTGAATTCCTGAGATTCAGTCATGTTTTTCTTGACTAAACACTGCATGGATTGTTTCAAGTCTTTGGTTAAATTTTTAGTCTTTAATACTTTGGTTTTTATGTTTTAGTGTTGGAATTACTTTTATGAATGAACACATTTTGAGAATTCCTTTAATGAATGAACACATCTCGGGAATTCCTTCTATTACTTTATTTCCAACCTACTTGAGCATTTTTCCTAGGAAATACGTTGTTATGGCTTGTGCATATGCATATTTTAAGTAGAATTATACAACTTCCACCTTTTAACTGGTGTTTATACTTAAAGTGATTTTCAATATAGTTTGACCAACATCTATCATTTTAAAACAATTTTCTATTCATTGTATTTATCATTTGTGCCTTCAAAAAACTTTTTCTGAAAAACACAAACACATTTGGCTTATCCTGAGTTGGTTGAATGGATCCCTTGCCACAAGGACTAATACAGACAGCCCACGAAGGAGGATATACAACTGATCAGGGATGGGGAGGGGGGGAATTCGGGAATTCGGGATAACAACGCATGGTTTGCCCACTAAATAATGTAACTCATTATGGACAATAAATATTAAAAAAAGGAAACTTTTTCTGCCTTCCTGATTTCCAATAACATTTTGGTCTTTTTAAATTCAATTTTAAGTGGTTTCCATAGACTTTGTAAAGCACATTCAAATAACTTCACCTTCAAATAATATCACTCAGCAGACATAAAAAAGGGTCTTTTAACAAGTATTCACAATGCCTCCCCCTTGTTCTTCTTGCCACTGCTCTCTAATTGCCCAGAACCTTGATTCTGTTTTTTCTTTAAATAGTTCTTTTAGGTCAATTAAGAATAAAAAACAGCTTATTTTTTCCTTTATTTTTCCAGTTCACTTTTTTATGGAGATTCAGTTTTAATGATATTATTTCTGTTTCAAAAACTTCTTGTACCATTTCATGCTTGTCAGGTCTGCTAGTCCTGTGTTCCCATTTTTTTAAAAAAAAAAATCTGAGATTTTATTTCTCCTTTTCTCTGCTATTCAAGTTTAATTGAATTTTTATTTTGAGATGATTATAAATTTACATGTAGTTAGAGGAAATAATACATAGATTCTCCATGTACTTCTTATACAAATATGATACAATGCTGTCAGTGGCATTGACACAGTCAGAACAGATTCCACCATTGTAAGGATACCCTGTGATACCCATGCCCAGGAACATGTTCCTCCTTCCTTACCATAACATAAAGAAACCATTACTTTGTTCTTCATTTATATAACTTTGTCATTTCAAGAATATGTAATTATATCATGTACAGTATAACTGTTTTGGGTTGGCTTTTTTCAAATCAGGGTAATTAGCAGATTGCTCTATGACTCTTTTCCTCCTTGTCTCTTTCTCTTGTGTGTTTCTTAGATTCAGGGCCTACCTATAAATACGAGGCTGACACTGAGTACATGCTCCCCCTGCCTTAGCCTCCCACAGTGCTGGGATTACAGGCTTGTACACCACATATGGTTTAATAAAGCATGTTACAGTTGTACTGCACATTGACTCAACATAAAAGAATGAATCAACTTGAGGTGAGTGGTACAAATGAGCAGAAGAAGCCAGATGTTCTTTAAGCTTCTCACACAACTGAACATGAGGGAGAAAGGAGTGGGCTCTGGGCCTTTTTGTTGAATACTGTAACACAAGACAATTCTACTGTGTCGGTACCTTTTCAGCTTTGATTTTACTGATGTACCGTCTCAGTTATAGATGAGGATTGTACACCATGTGTCATTTCTTTGAGGGAAAAGGCAACTACTACAACTTCCTGTAAAGAAGTGTCAATGGGAAACATATAGTTCTCACCTCAAAGGGAATAAAAAATAGCTTATTCTTGAGGTAAATATGAGTGACTATGGGCCAGGAAGACAGATTCAAATTACCCAAATACTATGTGCCAATTTAATAACAATTTTGCAAACTTTTTTTTAAATTTAAAGCAAACTTAAGTCATAAAGCAAGGCACTTTTCAGATACATTGGTGGGAACCTCAGATAGATAATAACAAAGCAGAGACATCCCTGCTGTAAACTTTGATGTTATCTGATGTCATTCTTAGCCTTTGGGTTGTTGAAAGCTGGTGGCCTCTTTTTGCATTCCAAAATGGTTTCACCTGATAGTCACAAGGTTATTAGGACAAACAGAGAGTTAGGCAATAAATGGCTATTAATCTAAAATAATTTTTCTCTGGACTTGCAGCATCCCAATTTCTCCCCATTGAAATTCTAATCAGTAGCATAGTCTTCCAGGACAGGCACACACATTTTTTTTTTACATCAGTTCACAGAAGTAAAAACTAAAGTACGTGCTTTATTTTCCAGTGTTTATTACTCTAAATTCATCCTTGCATGTCCAGTTGCAAATGATATACTTGTGCCCTGAACTTAACTCACAGCTGGGAGACCAATTTCTTTGTATTCTGTTTTTGGCAAGTCACCGTTGAAATGAATATAATTAAATTCATATTTATTTTTAATGTTCTGTCTAAATTTGTTTTCCATTAATATTTTAATTCAAAGCAACCAAACAGTGAAAAGACACAGAATCCTTTGAGAACAAACAGCAAATGAGCCAATAAATGGATTGTAAATCACACTTCATCCATCTTCATAATGGTTAGAAAAAATTTTGCATTTAGAATAATTCATAATTAAAGTAATTTCAATGAAGTATAATTTATGCTAATCTTACATATCTCAAATATCTATTAGTTAAGACAAAATAATAGAAGAATTAACAAAGCAGTTGAAGGACAGCCAAATTTCCTTCAGCTTAGACAAATTAGAAATAGATTTTTAATTATTATGGAGATTGTAGCTTATTGGAAAATGTATTTTAAAAAATAGTAGCATGTGGAATTCTGGGTAAAAAGTTGGATTAGAAGCCCCATCAATAAATGGTGGAAAAAGAGTAAAGATAATGCACAATAATCTCTATTCTCTCAAGAGATAATAGCTGGAAATAAATTATCAAGCCAAGTGAAATCTCCCCAGGGAAGGAGGGAGGAAGAGTTGTGAGCCAGTGCCTAGACAGTGGATCCAGGGATGTCAGTGGACAGTGCTAGATATTGCTTCCCTTCATATGCACCAGCTTAACATAAACAAATCTGTTGATTTTAAGTAGTAATTAAAAATCTCCCAAGTGAAAAAAAAGGCCAGGCCCATATGGATTCATTGCTGAATTTTACCATTCCTTTAAAGAACAATTAACACTAGTGCTTCTCGAAATATCCGTAAAATCAAAAGTGAGGGAACACTACCGAACTCTTCTAAAGAACTCAGTGCATAATTATGTAAAGACATAATGAAAAAGAAAACTATAGTGCAATACCCTTTATGAATATGAATGCAAAAATAGTCAATGAAATACTTAGAAACAGAACTCAAGAATACACAAAAAAGATAATTCACCATGAACAAGTTGACCTCATTCCAAAGATGCAGAAATGGAATGAAGCCAACTTCATTCCATTATTCATAATGGAATCTGTCAGTACACACAGTAATTGAAATATATCATATAAATGAACTTAAGTTCAGAAATTACATGATTATCTCAATAGATGCATAAAAAGCTTTTGACATAAGCCCAACATCCTTTCACTATAAACCCCTGCAGAAATCAGGAATAGAAGGAACATCCCTCAACATACTAAAACTATATATGCCAAACCCAAAGCCAATATTAAACTCAAAGGAGAAATCCTGAACACATTTCCATTAAAATGAGGAACAAGAAAAAGGTGTTCATTTTCCACTCTTATTCCATATAATGGTTGTTGATGTCTTAGCAAGAGCAGTAAGACAAGGGAGAGAAAAGGGATAAAAATAGGAAAGAGAGAAGTTAAAGAATCCTTATATGCAAATGGTCCACTTTTACATAGACCCTAAAGACCCTACCAGTAAACTCATAAATATGATAAAAACTTTCAGAAAAGTGGAAGGATATAAAATTATCATACAAAAATCAGTAGCTTCCTAACATGCAGAGAAAGAAATCAGAAAAACTATCTCACTCAAAATTTCTTCATAAATAAATAAATAGGAACAAATATAACTGAAGTTTTCTACAATGAAATATCATGACACTGAAGAAATATTAAGATGAGATACTTCAATATACTCATGAAATGCTAGATGCTAGAAAGATGTCCTATATTCATGGACTGGAAGAAATAATATAGTGAAATAAAAAGGCTCCACTACCTAAAGCAGCCTTTAGGTTCAATGCAATACACACCAAAATTCTGATGTCATTCTCCACACAAACAGAAAAAACTAATACTAATATTTGTATGGAATCACAAATGATCTTGAATAACCAAAGCAATCCTGAGAAAAAGTAACAATGCTAGAGATACCAGCATACCTGATTTCAAGTTTGATTACAGATCCATAATAATAAAAATATCGTGACACTGGCACAGAAACACACTCGTAGATCAGCAGCAGATCCAAATATAAACTCATACAGGTATAGCCACCTCACTTTTTATAGATGCCAAAAATAGTCATTGGAGAAAAGACAACCTCTTCAACAAATGGTACTGGGAAAACACAATATTTTCACAAAAGAATGAAACTAGAACCCCATCTCTCCTTATAAGAAAATGAACTACAACTGATGAAAGATCTTAATATAGGACATAAATCCATGAAACTGACAGAGGAAAAAGTAGACAAAACACGTCAAGATAGTAACACAGGCAAGGATTCTGTATAGCATTCTGGTCCCTCAGGAAATAACCAACAATTGACTAATGAGACTTTATGAAATTAAAAGTCTTCTGCAGGACTGTAGAGATGGCTCAATTGTTAAGGTACTTGCTAAAAAGCCTAAGGACCAGGGTTCGATTCCCCAATACCCACGTAGAGCCAGATACACAAAGTGGCACATGTATCTGGAGTCCATTTGCAGTGGCTGAAGGCCCTGGCATGCTCATTATCTCTGTCTCTCTTCTATGCTCACATAATTGTAGAATATCTTTGCTGATTATACATCTCATATACAAATATGCAAAGAACTAAAATTAAGCCCAAGTAATAAGAAAACAACCTAATCAATAAAGGGTTAATGAAATGGACATGCATGCATCCAAAGATGAAATATAAATGGACAATAAGCATGAAAAATTGTTCAATACCACCAGTCATCATACAAATGCAAATAGAAGCTACATTGATATTCTATTTTACTCCTGTCAGGAGGACAGGCATTAAGAAAACAGCAAATGCTGGAGAGGTTGTGGACAAAAGAGAACACTTACATCTTATATAAGATGGTGGAAATGTAAACTAGTCCTACCTCTATGGAAATTAGCGGAGAAGATCCTTAAAATACTAAAATCACACCTACCACATGGTCCAGGTTTATTACTCCTGGGAATTTATTAAAAAATCTACAAGTCAACATATCACAAATATGCTTGCACATAAATATTTATTGCGGCACTATTCACAATAGTTAAGCTTTGGAAGGAACCAACTTAGGTGTACATCAATAGAAAATGGAGAAAGAAAATGTGAAATATGTGTATTATATACATAATAGAATTCATTTTGGTGTAAATAAGAGTGAAGTTATGTTTTATAGAGGAAATCAATGCATTTGGAGATAATCATATTAAATAAAACAAGACAGTTGCATAAATATAAATGTTGCAAGTATTCTCTCATTTCTGGGCTCTAGATTTTAGACAAATACATAAAGTCACAAACATATAGATAACATGACAGTAGAAGCAAAACTTTCCTGGAGAACAAGGGAATGAGATGAATCAGAAAGAGAAAGGTAGGTGGAAATATGGGGGGTAAGTTCAGAGTACATTAATAGCTGTATTACAGTAAGTAGTCTTATGCAACCAAATATAATCAAATCAAAATCTCAACATGTGTAAATTGGCTTTAAAAGAGAGATTTCACCTCTGCTTAATATAGGACAAAAATGTCCGTTTGGGGGGGTTTTAAGATTCAGATCATATTTGACCAGATGATTTAAGGGTATCCTTCAGTAATTAATTGGGTGTATGTTAAATTTACATTTATGTATGTGTATAATATTTATATGTAGAACTTGTGGTTGATTTTTAAGATCGTAAAATATAGGGGTACTTGACAATGTGAATTCTAGATATTAAATCTTGCTGAAAAAAATCAAATTATTTTTTCACCCAATGCTATAATTTTGCACTTATGTCTAAGAAAAGTTGTCATGTTGCCATCTTTCCACCAACTATATTACTTTGAGGCTGGGAATAAAGAAGGAGATACTAGTATTTCTATATTCCTATTTTTTTCCAAAAATATTTTCAGTTAATTAATGTTCATGTTTACAAGACTAATTTGAATAAAGTGTTCTACCAGGCATCTGTTAGGTCCCTTATTTATTCTTGGAGTTTAAATTTATATGGATCAAATGTGTGAGGTGTTTTCTTTTAGGCTTGTTAATGCTCAGAGTATGTTTCATTATTAATTTTGAAGAAATTTTAGCTATTTTAGTGCCTATGTGAAAGTCTGTGACTCAAATACTATATATTGAACATTGACCCAAAGTTTTATACTTTTTTAACAGCCCGCAGATTATGGCATGAATCTGTGAGAAAAAAACACTGTCCAAAGGAAATAATCTAAGCATTTCCTTTCTGCCTTGTCACAAGTTCATGTGGTCTCTCTGGTTTGTACTACCCTCACCAGCTTGACTTCTTACTCCTGGTCATCACTTCCTTCTTTGTACATGTCCTCGCAGCCATCCCCATAAACAGCCCACTCCTCATTACGGTGAACAGTGATTTTCTGAACTGCCAGAAAAGGACTTTCATCTGAAGAATGGACCCTTTCAGGCCCAGAAGAGGCCACAGTTCTCCCTACTATGTTGCTAGAGAGAGGGCAATTGCTGTGTATGTTGAACATGTAAAGCAAACATTTAGAGTTAGTAAACACAAAGGAAATCCAGAGATTTGAGAGGGGCTGGTTCTGAGGAAGTGAGTGGTCCATTCACATTTTCAGTCTCTTGACCTCCTTGACTTGCTCAGCACATCCCTTCTGAATTGATGGATTTGCCTCATTTGCATGACATGCCATGGGTAATACTCATATCAATTGATTTGGACATCTGCTGTCAGTGTTTAGACATTCTGAAGTGTTTCCTACCTCATGTCTTTGTAGCAGTGTGGACATCCTTTTAAACTCTCTGCTCCTATGTCTTTGAAAATGTCAGTCCTCAGCATGACAGCCTCTTCTCTGGCATCTTGCATGAGATTTTCTTTATGTTTGATTCTCTGTAGATCAGAAATGATGTGCCCATGTATAGCTTTTAAAATTTATTTTCCTTGGAGTTCTCTAAACTTTCTGTATTTGTGGTACTATGGTTTAAATATAGATTCTCTCCTCCAAAACTTATGTGGAAGTGAATTTCCCATTATGGGGACTAAATAGTCTGAAAATTTCATTAGTCTGGCTTTGGCATTTAGAGGAAGGGACTTTGGAAAGTGGTCAGAATTACATAAAGATCATCAGAGTAGAGACCTATGACCTATGATTGACTCCTAATGACAAGTTTGCTTTTTTTTTTTTTTTGAGAAAAGATCACATGTATCTCAGGATGGCCTTGAACTCACTATTTGGAGTGGCCTTGAACTCCCTCTAACTCCCACACGCTAGGATTGTATATGTGTGTCACCACATGAGTCCCATGGTAGCTTTTAAGAAGAGGCAGAGAGAAGACATAAGGGCACACACAAACTACATGTACACATGCATACACGCATGTTTCTCCCTATGTCTTCTCATTTGATGACCTGTACTACCTTGCAAATTTGACAAAAAAAAAAGGGGGGGGAAGGGGCCTCACCAGATGTGACCTCTACACCATATATCTCAAGAACTGTAATCCTGGCTAAACTTCTTTATAACCTACTTAGTCTGTGGTACTAGGTTATTAGCCATAGGGAATGGACTAACAAAGGTGATTTTTGTGTGTAATATTAATAATAACTTGGTGGAACTCTTTATTATTATTTCAAGTATTTCATTTTCTTTTGGTTTTTTTTTGTATTAGTCAGGGTCTCTAGAGGAAGAGAACCAATAGAATGGATTGTAGTAAACAAAAAGGGGAATTTTTTTGGATTAGCTCACAGCAGTCCCACAATAACAGTCTGAAAGCCTAAGAGTCAAGGAACCAGTTACAGCTCAGTCCATGTGGCTGGATGCCTCAGCAGTCCCCATCCAGAACTGAAGGCTTGAAGGCTTCCTGGGGAGCCGCTGGTCTTCAATCCAGGATGGAATTTTCATTCCAGTGCCAACAAAGAGATGCATGACATGCACCAAGCAGGCAGAGAGAGGCAGGGGGGAACAAGAGATTTCTTCCATTTATATAGCTTTGGGGGCAGGGTCTTGCAACCCTATCCTACACTTGTTGGCTTCCCAGAGTCTCTGGAATTTCTTTCCTGCACTGCCCTCCCAGGAAGGGATGTTCATTTCCAGCTTCCCTGAGCTTCCTTACATCCTGCCCCCTACTGAGAAACTGCATTCCTGTAAACAACATCAGAGACACACCCAAGATTACTAAAAACGTCAGGTTGACAGCAAAATTTAACCATCACACTTTTCGTATGCATATTGTATGTATGTAACAACTTTCACAAATATTCTATAGTTCTTGAATGTTATATTTGATTATTTCAGGTGTTTTCTTCTCTTTTTTGGAATACTTACATATTCTCAAACTCAGATTTTCTTCAGTCATATCCAGTCCACTAAAAACCTCAAGATATTCTTTACTTCTTTTGCATTGCCTTTTTTAATCCATTTGCTTTTTTCTTAGCATTTCCAGCTCCCTGTAGTGCTTGTCTGTTCCTCATGTTCTGCATTAGAATCCTCAACATACGAGTTTTTAGAATTATTCATAATCACAAAGTCTTACATAGCTGAGCGTGCTTTTTCTATTCCTTCAAACTTGATTTTTGTTCTATGTGAGTATGTCTTCTATATTTTTTCTTGACAGTCAGATATTGTGCATCAGATAAAACAAACTGATGAGAAGGTTTTTCATAAAAGTCATGCATAGAGAGGAAACACTATCTAGCTCCGTGATTGTAAGTCTCTGTCTGAATTGTGACCATCATGGGTTTTCAGTCACCCCTCAAGGGGACAAGAGGGTGCAGTCACTGGTATGTTAGGTCAGCCAGCTCTAATAAGATCCCAGCCAATAAGGGATGGTTAGCTCTCCTGAGTATGGGCTTTATTAAGAGCAGCTTGGTTTGTCATATTTTTTAAATGATTCTTTATATCTTCCTGCCAAAAGCATTACTGATTATTCTCTGATATTTTCTGCAGGAATCTGGTATAGCTTCAGAAGATAAAACTCAGAAAAAGGGCCCCTCTGGTTGGAGTCCCTGACACTTTCATCTCTTCCACTTCTGCTCCAGTAGTTATGACTCCATAGCTATCTGGTTTCGTCCTAGATGCTGGCTCGGCCTCCCTGGCCTATCCTGTAGTTCTCACTGAGACTTGTCACACTGCTACTTGAATGTGTCAGTCAAAAGTGCTACAGTTCCATGGAGAGCAGTGAAGGTTAAATGACTACCAGATTTGGCACTGGGCAAATGTGAGTTCAAATCCCACCTCTTGCTACTTCTCAGAATCTCTTCTTTTGAAGAAAATATGTTAATAAAGAGCCAACTTTTGGAAGCCATGACACTAACCTAAAGAAATGCACCAAAACACCCTTTGGGCATGTGACTCCATCCATCAGCATCCCAATCTCCACCCAAATCACACAGTGCAGTGAAGATGCTTGATGGGACCTCAGGCTGGGCTCATGTGAACTCAGCCTGAGATGGTGTGTGCTGGTATCCACAGAAAGTGGGCTTTGTAAGGGAGCTACCTGAAGACATCAAGGGTGCTCCACGGACACCAGTACTTGCACCTAGTTGTGGAGATGTGAGTGACAATACTGCAGACCTACCTGCTGTCCCCCAGGTGCATGGCTATGGTCCCAATGAGACCTTTCATCTGCACATTACAGTGAGCTCTAGAGATTCCCATGTCCCTGTATAGCTTTGAGAGAAAGAGAATATTAAGGAATACATCAGTCAACATAGGAACAATAATCCTTAAAAGCATATTACCAAAACTAAACATATTATTAAAACTTTTTTTCAACCTAAAAATTGGGGAACTTCTGTGGCAATTCATTCAAGTTTCACTGAACTGTCCATTTATGTTTTAAAAAGCAGGTTGTTAGGTCTGAACCCTCCTCTGCAGGCATGGCTGGCAGGTCTCTGGTAGTGGTTGCTATGACAACTCCTGGTTTTAACAGAAGCTGGGTGGGCTGGCAGATTGGGTAGGGCAGACTATTGTGAAAAATACATCTGTTGGTGTGAGGGTTACTGCATAATTCTATTTTATATGTATGTGTCCATGGTGTCTCCTACAAGGTGGGGTGTTTTGTAGCGAGCTTTCAAACACCACAACAGTATGGTGGGTTTTGTTCTTGGAGGTGGAGTATGGCTCCCTTAATTAATTGTTTTATACCTAAATGTGAAAGCCTTTTGCAATTTCCGCTCTCTCTAGTTCTGGCCTATGTGACTTTTCATTGGCCCATCTCCTAATTTCCAGAACCTCACAGCCCCTCCCACTTATCCCTCTGGATGGTTTTGGTTGTCTTGTTCTGTACCTTTGTCCCTTCATCCCTTTGAGTCCTCTCTGTTGTCTAGTTTAATTTTTTTTAACCAGCAAAACTTAGGAATGTATGGTTTCTCATGGCCTCTCTACCTCATTTCCCTTTCTTTTTTTTTATTGTCCATAATGAGTTACATTATTTAGTGGTCAAACAATGAGTTGTTATCCCCAATTCCCCGATGCCCTCCTCCCCATCCCCAATCAGCTGGATATCCTCCTCCGTGGGTCGTCTGGATCAGTCCTTGTGACAAGGGACCATGGATAGCCTAGTATTCAGCCAGGTTCTCCTGACCCAAATGTGTTGTTACTGAGGGGTGCCATGCCTCTGTATAGTCTCCCCCACCATGGCTCTCACAATCTTTCCACCCCCTCTTCCGCTCAGTTCCCTGAGTCATGGTAGATCCTCATTTCCCTTTCTACCTGCCCAGCTTGGAAGTTCTTTGCCCTTACAAGAGAGAATTCTCATTATCATCGGATCATACCTCCAGGTCTACCACTATGAACAAGTTGGCAAAGCAGGTTTATGCTGTTTGGAATGTCAATACATCTTCAACAGCCAAATTATGTGTGTATAGGCAAATTTATCTAGATTCCTTACCCATATCCATGGCCCAGTATTTGCCCCTGAGGAGAACTGAATTCAGAAGAGAAGGTTGGCAGCCAGCCAGCCAGATTTCAGTCTCATCCCACAATCCTTCTGACACAAGGGGTTCAAAAGCCACGCTGAACTTTGATCACTGGCATTTAGAATTGCCACATGTCATGTCACTTTCAGTTCTGATGAAAATTCATAGGAGAGACTTAAAGAACAAAGTGTTCTTGATGTTTTTAAAGCTCTCTGAGAGTCACACACTTTAAGTGTCAGAATTTCCCTCAAAGTTCTGGAGGCTAATCTGTTTTCTTGTTAGGGACACTTCAGGGTGCTTTGTCCTGCCATTCTGAATGAATAAGTTTCAGCCATCCTGAGTATAAAGTGGGGACTTCTGACCCTGAAAAATCTTCATTTTCACCAAAAAAGCAACAATGTCTACTTCAATGTAGTATTCTATTGATGAGAGTCACTATCGTTTAAATTCTTTAAGTTTGAATATTCCTTCTTTAAAATCTTTTCTAGGGTTTCTTCTGAGTTATCTTTCAGCATAATTACTGAGTCAAAATGAAAACACAGTATTTAAATATAATTTTTAGAATAGATTTAAGAAATTTTGAGGGGAAAATATTTGTCAAAATAAATGTTAAGTGAATGAGATAAGATAAGCACAAAATAATAAACATTTTTTATGATCTTAACTGTGGAATCTAAAAATATAAAACTAAAAGAAACACAGAGCAGGCTGATGTTTACCAGGGACTAGGTGGAGAAGAGATAGTGGTCAGAGAGTACAAAGTTATGCACAATCAACAAGTTCAGGAAACCTAATGTACAGTGTGATAGCTGTGGTTAAAAGTATTGCATCATATACCTAAAATGTGTTCTGAATAAAACTTCTATGTTCTCAGCATGAGCAGCACACATATAAAAGGTGTCATAGTGAAATTAGAGATATGTGAGTTTGTCCTACTCACTCCACAATATATAGATATATCAAAA
The DNA here is from genome assembly GCA_004024765.1 of Zapus hudsonius. Taxonomy (NCBI): domain Eukaryota; kingdom Metazoa; phylum Chordata; class Mammalia; order Rodentia; family Dipodidae; genus Zapus; species Zapus hudsonius. Next base: position 66,688 of record PVHP010003466.1, read on the forward strand.
CAAAACAACATACCATCATATACTTTGAATATATAATTTTTATTTGCTGATTCAATCTCAGTAAAGCTTGGAAAGGTTATTAAATGAGGTCAATGGTAAGAAATTGGTGATTATGAAAGTTATGCAAGTAGAGACATGAGAAAGAGTTCAGTTACTAAAGTGCTTGCCTTGCAGGCATGAGGACCTGAATTCAATCCCTAGAATCCACATAAATAAGCCAAGTGTAGTAGTGTGTGCTTGTAACACCAGAACTTGGGTGACAGAGACAGGAGGATTCTTAGGGCTTGCCATCCAACACAACGAGAGATTATCCAAAACACCCAAATTTGCACTCACTTGTGCCCCTGCACACTGAAAGACATGCAAGCATGATAGTTTGATTGTACTTGTAGTTTCTCACATTTTCTTTGACAAGACTCTATGACTAAAATGTTTAGGTTTAATACAGAGTAGTGCCAAAGGAATGAATGTGTAAATAAGGGAACAGTTCTGTGCCATGTGAAGATGGTCTGACTGACATTTGCTGCCCTAATGCTTGCTCATTTATACAGGTAATGGGGCCTTTTCTCTCCTACTTTAATTAGAAAAGTAAAAAGGTAAATTACCCAGCAAATATCAGTCTTTACACAGAGGAAGCATTCCTCTGAGTCCCCTAGTGGGGCACACTCTGTACACAATGGCCAGTCTTCCATGGAGGCTGGCTATTTACCTGACAACAAATGGATCAAGTTTGTGATGACAGAGTTGGTCTTCAGCATGAAATAGGTGTCAATTCCCTAGTGAAAAAGAAGGCCCACTCACTAAATTAGCTCTCAGAATCAGGAATAAATCTCACATAGGCAAAAAGACTGGTGGCTATTTATAGACAATTGAAGTCTTCAAATTCTGTTTCTGTCATTGAAAAAATGTCTGAAACTTTGACCTAAAATATTAACATATATAACATCTACAAAAGAGTGAAGCTTCTACATGAGTGGCTATGTGTTCATACACACACACATACACACACACATGTCAGCATACAATATTGTATGTTCCAAAGGACACAAACATGTTCAACTTTCCTAATATCAACTTCTGCCTTTACCAGTCATAGCTTCCCTTTTAAGGCATAAAATGTCCAGCATTGACATGAATAATATGTAAGAACCCTATATGAAGACAAAGAGAGTATTTATCTTGCTTGGACATGGTGGTGCATGATAGAATCCTAGCATTTGGGAAGGGGAAGAATGAAAATCAGAAGCTGAAAGCCAGCCTCATCTGTGTAGCAATTTTTAGACCAGCCTGGGATGCATCAGACCTTATCCCCCACAAACAAAACAAACTAATTAACTAATTTAATTAATTGAAGACCATGGATGAGTTTTGTCCTATTTGGCAACCTCAAGGTCTTCTTCAGGGACTCAGGAGATTAAAGTGCAGAGGCTAACATTAGAGCAAGAGCAATGGGAGAGAAAGGTATGCATTCTTACATCTAAAGTGGTCAGTGTGTTAGTTTCCCATTGCAGTGACATATAGCTGACCAAAAAAGATGAAGGGAGGAATTATTTTCTTTGGCTCACAGTTGCAAAGGTCTCAGTCTATCGTCCTTGTCCCCATTGGTTGTGGGCCTTAGGTGAGCCAGGGCATCCTCATAGTGGAATGTGGCAGGGGCTGCTCAATTCATGGCAGAGAGCCTAGAAGAACAAAAGTACATAGGACCAGATCTAACCTTTACAGGCACTCCTCCATAGGCTTACCTCAAGAGAGACATCTCTTCCTAAAGTTTTCAGCAGAATACCACATGTGTATGTGGGAAAGAAACAATCATATTCAAACCATAAGAGTCGGGCACAAGTTTCTGATTCTTCCCTGCCATGAACCACACAGGAGCACTCTCTTTGTAGCATAGATGAAATGTCTCAGGGATACCACTGTGAATATCAGGGTCAAGGGCTTTTATAGCAGACTGAACATAAGGACAGATCCCAATCCATATTAGCTGTGTTGATAGGAACACGGAATTCTAGTCATACATAATCAATTTTGATATTTATAAACACACTTAGTAATTTGGCATGTATTGTCCCAAGTGTGGAAAAAACAGTCATTGGTCATTGTGACAGAAAGCATCCAACCAACTGCATTCACATGGTGTGTCCATGGTCAAATTTCCATGGTGGGTTCTGACTTCATTGGAGATGCACACAGCAAAACCTGCCCTGCTGTGTTATCTCTTTCTTTATACTTCTGAAATCACGTTGGAAAGGCTGGTTTAAATGTCAGTTAGCAATGAGTTCTAGTATTCAGGGAAAAAGAACATTGTTCAGTCCTTCTAGTGAGCTATGAACAATGTGTAGTCATGGGGATCCCTGACATTGTTGTCACTGTAGTTAGTGCCAGGAGTGAAGATGGTCTTGGGGACACCTGAGTATTACAATTTTATAGAGCCTAAAATCTGTTTTTCCTACATTAGCAACTGAATTTGTTTCTCATCTTGTTTAAAGTGAAGCTTTTGAAAGGATCTTGTCTTGTTATCTCTCCAAGAAGAAAATTGTCATTGTGTGATTGGCACAAAAGTTTAGGCCTAAAAAGGACTATTTTTAGCAAATGAAATATAATTCTGTTCTCAATTTTCTTCTTTTACTCAATGTTTGAAAATTAGTTGATAAACAGATGAGGATGGCTTAAGCTTTCCAGGGAGCTTGATATCACAGTAAAATCCTCAAAAATTCTGCAAGAAACTAAGGATATCTGACCTTTGCTTCAAGCAGTGGAATGAGAGTAGACAGTTCCATGATGCTGGGATGAACATTCACACCAGACACAGTTCCAGAGAAGAATGGGTTTATTTCAGGCCAACAGATCCAAGAGAAGTTCTATCAGTGGCAGAAGAGACTAACTCCCATACACAAATCCAAGCAGAGAGGGAAACCAGCAGTAGCCAGTGAACACCAAAAAGCAACAGCCAGGACCCCTACAGCTGAAAACCTTTGGGTTAGAATTCAGATGTGCCCCCAAACCATTCCTTTGAGCTTTATCCCAGGAGCCACCTCCCAGTGATACCTCCTTCATCCAGGAAGCTGGATACCCAAATTACAAGCTTAATTTTAACACCTGAGTCAATGGGGGACATACATTCAAACTACCACAGGAACCCATCATTATACCTGGAGAAAGAGGGAGGTGATTGCGAAAATGGGGTAAATAAATGAGTGACATATCTCCCTCACTTGACCTTGTAAAGTTATAGTAGCATGATTCAGGTGTCCTCCCAAAAACGAATGTGTTCTGAATGCTTGATTCCCAGCTGATGGCAGTTTTGGAATTAGAACTTTGTTAGAGCTTTTTTGTTGGTGGAGGTTAGGTTTATGGGGGATATAGCCAGGTTCCCTTTGCCAGTGTTTGACACACCTTCCTTCCAATGTTTGCAGGGCTGTGGCAGAGGAAATGTCTACCCCTCTACTCATACCATCATTTTCTTTGCCATCATGGAGCTTTCCCTGTAAGCCAAAATAAATCCATTCCTCCCATCAGCTTGCTTTTGGTTGGATTCTTTTCTGCAACAATGAGAAGTTTGACCACAACAAAAGTAAACCAGTCAGGTCTTGTGTGGTGAAGCCTAGTTCCTAAATGAGCTTAGCTAGGTTCACCCATACAAACAGGCATTGGGAGAAACAGGATTTAGTTCAATATTTGAATAATTGGCCATGCCAAGAACTTAGAATGGGGTAGTACTATGGGAAATAAAGTAATAGCCTCTAACTCAACCAAAATTAAGATGTAAAAAATAAAGGTGTTGAATTATAGGAAGAGAAAAAAGAAAACTTTCCTCAGTGGCTCCCCTGCCACTTTTCTGGGGGTGTCTTTTGTTTCTCAAGAACCATCTAACACTAGGACTGTCACATTAGCATTCATAAACATCACATTAACTAAAAAGCTCTGATGGACAACTAAACATCTGAGATTTGGGCTTCACCAGCAAAAGATACGAAATTTTATTACTTCCACATGTTCTTCTGGGAAATGATCCAAATATGGGCTACAAATATTTGTCAGCATGGGATATACGATGCTACTATATACCATCACTTTAGAACTTTCCTTTAAGGAAATTGAGTTTTAACACCTTAATATTAAATGCACAGTAATTTTAAAAGCCCCATCTTACTTAGCCTGCATTTAAATACTCTATGAATATAGTTTTACTTTATCTTTAAATAAATGATTTGAAGTATATATTTCTCAATCCATTTTGCAGCTAAGGAACCTACTAGCTTAGTGGTTTGTGTTGCTAAAACAAAATAACTACTTCTGGGTAATATGTAAGGGAAAGAGGTTTATATCACTCAAAAATGTGATGGCTGGAAATTTCAAACACCATCATACTGGAATCTAGCAAGGCTCCTGTGGCAGTTTGAATTGATGTCCCCCAATAGATTTAAAAGTGGAAATGTTTTTATCAAGCTGCCTAGGCTGGATTCTAGGCTCCAGGCTAAAGGTGATTCTGGAGTGGATGTAAAATTCCAGCTGTAGATATTGAAAGAGCAGTCAGCCAGAGCTCAAGTCTGGCAATCCTGTTGTTTGGTGGATTGTGCTTGCTAGAGTTGCTGGTGCTGGGTCTCTCTCTGCTTGGATCTAAAAAGGGGGCTAGCCTTTTTAGTCATTATTAAACTTCCCATGGATCTGTTACTTAATATATACTTTCCTCAAAAATAAATGTGCCTGGTTTGGAGAATCATCCCAGTGTCTTGTGGCTATGAGAGCTCCTATGACAGTTTAGCACCATGGCAGAAGTGAGTGTGGGAGAGACCACTTTGGAGAGAGGAGACATGAGAGAAGAGGGTGTGGGGAGGTCACGTGGTGAGAGGAGATGTTGTGGTCAGCTTGCTAGTTGCTGCGCAGAAAGAACCCAAACAAAAGTGGCTTGTGGAGGAATGGATTTGTTTGGCTTACAAACTCAAGGGGAGGCTGCATCCTGGCAGGGAAAATGATGTCATGAGGAGAGGGGTAGACATCACCTCTGCTCCAGCACTGGAAATAGCAGCAGCAAGGTGTGCCAAATACTGACAAAGGGAAACTGGTTTATAATCCCCATAAACCCGCCCCCAACAACATAGCTCCATTGAATTTGTAAAATCCAAACTGCCATCAGCTGAGGATCGATTACCCAGAACACATTCATTTGTGGGACACACCTGGATCAAACCATGACAGTCTGCCCCTGGCCCCCCACAAACTAAGAATCATATGTGATGTACATACAATGTGTTCAGCTCAACTCTTAAGTCCCCATAGCTTTCAACTGAGCCACAATACCAAAAATAAACCCATAATGGCACAGAACATTCATACTGCAAAACATGAGGCACAGAAAAAATAGATTGAACCAATACAAGATTTTAAACCAGCAGGGCACCATCAATCTCTAACTCCAAGTTTGATGATTTTGACCAATAACAAGTCTCTTGGAGATTCAATTCCACCCCTCCAGCTCACAGTCTGGAAAACTTTGCCTAGTGCTGGCAGCTCGCCTTGGCACCCATTCATAGTCCTGGAATTCTTTGTCTTCATTGCAACCCTCAGTTCATCCTCATGGCTCCACTGGGCTCCATGCAGGAAACCTAGCACACCTGCTTCACACGCTGATGGCCATTTTTCAAAAACAAAACTGTGTTGCAAATCCAATGACCCTCTCTTCTTGGATTTGTTATATTCCACAGAACCAGGTGGGCTACCAACTTGTTAATCCATTGGGGAACAGACCATTTAGGCCCCTTACTTCAAAGAGTCTGCATTCTTCCTGTTGTTCCAATGCAGACCAGCTGGCCCAATCTCAATGGTTGTAATTAATCCCTCAAACAATTGCAAGTGAACAGGCAGCAGTTTCGACCCAAAGATCTTTCTTTCTGTGCCATCTCCATCTGCTCACACCAGTCCATCTTTATGTAAAACAACCCTGTACAGGTTCCCAGGACACAGGCAAACAGAATGCAGCAAGCCTCTCACACAAACTGCTTCTGGCACAGTCCTGACCAAGTTCTTTCTCACCCTTATAAGCCAAACATCACAGTCTATAGTTCTTCCATGAAGCTGTGCTCACAGCACTGCGAGGCATATCTTAGGACATGGTTTCAAATCCTTCCATAATCCTCTTGCAGATCACTTCCAAAAGGTAAATAGCCACAGAATCAGGGTTCCAGCAGCAAAAGATGACCCCACGTCCTAGTACCAACTTCTGTATTAGTCAGGGTTCTCTAGAGGAAAATAGAGTTGATAGAATGGATTATAATAAAAGGGAATTTATTGGGGTAGCTTACTAGTTGCTAGTCCAACACTAGCAGTCTGTAGGCTCACAGGTAAAGAAACCAGTAGTTGTTCAGTCCACATGGCTGGATGTCTCAGCAGTCCCAATCTAGGCCAGAAGGTCTGATGGCAACCTGGCCAAGGAAAGGGTAGGAGAGCAGGATATGAATGCAAGTCACTAACAAGCACCAGCAGCCGGGAGAGGAAGGAAGAGGGTTACTTTCCCCTCAAGTTTCCTTATATTTAGTCCCCTTCTGGAAGGCCCACCCACTGGGGGGAAGGGCTCACTCTGGAGAAGGGAACTCCTCCCTTCTCCAAAATCCCAAAAGGATGTTATCAATCCTTTCTGCAGACAAACTCAGAGACACACCCAAGATTACTATGGATTATTACATATGTCAAGTTGACAAATAAACTTAACCATCATAGGAGACATGAGAGAAGTGGGTGTGGGGATGTCACTGACTTTTGTATTGCTAAGTGTTAAAATCCCTTACAATATTCTGGAGCCAAGGGCCTTTGTTTCATAATGTGTCAAGATTTCATGTATTGGGTAGGCTTTCTTTCCACTTATGGATGGTATCCTTATAATCACAAACATGTAAACTTTTACTTAATCCAATCCATCCTCTCATGTGGCAATGATGCAAATATCCTAGAGCTGTATTTATTTTGTATATATATTGTGTATATATGTATGCATATATATATTTATATATATATATTTTGTATATATTTAAACTTTTATTGTTTTCATAATGCATATAATGCATTTTGATTGCAATCCCCTCCCATTTCCTTCTCTGGTCCCCCTTCTCTCATCTCCCTGGCAATGAACCCTTTCTTAGTCCCTCTTCTGTTTTGATGTCTTATTATTATGATTGTTTTGTTTGCCTTCCTCCTCCCTCATGAAGGAATGCAGATGGGACAATAATCTGCAGATCTTGTGTAGGTAGCATCTCTTGCTGTGAAGTCATGAATTCACTGGCTGTGTCATGTCCAGAAGACAGCATTCCATGGCATTCCTCTGGCTTCTATATTGTTTTGCACCCTCTCCTTTCCCACAACATACCCTGAGTCTTAGGGTAGTGATGTAGATGTCTCATTTATCACTAAGCTTTCTACAGTCACCTATTCTCAGAACTTTGATGATCTCATCACTGACAATTTTTATACAGATTATAATACATTTTGTCATAATTCCCCATGACCTTTGCTTGACCTTCTTCCTTGACCCCTTCTACTGAATCCCTTCTTGAGTCTCCTCAGTCACCACCAACTGCAAAAGGAAGCTTCTCTAACCAAAGGTGAGAGCAGCACTAATCTATGGGAATAAACAAACATTTAGAAGATAATTTTATAGGCACAACATATCCATTTAGCCAAACAATGTAATTCTCCCTAGGGCCTATGACCTCCCCGGCCATAGACTTTTGACAGGATTTGCAGTACTAGGATGGATTTCCTCCTTTCCACAGACCTAAATTCAATCAGAGACCAAGTGGTTACCCTCTTAGTAATCATGCTACTATTGCGCTAGCGGGCACATCTGTTGTTGATGGTTGGTTGTGTAGTTAACAGGGTCCACTGCTGGATAATATTATAGATGAATTTATCTCTCAGCATTCTGAATAGCCCCTTCCAGAACTATGAAATCTAGCAGCAGAAATGAAGCTTCCAGCTCAATTCCAGGTTGATTTCTCAGGCTCCTGCTGAAGCTGCATATCTGAGTATTATTCTAAGACTTTTATAGTTTTAGCACTGACATCTAGATATATGCTCACTTTGAATTGGTTTTGCTTATGGAAAGAGGGAGAATGTAACCTCTGAACCAATTGTTCCAGCAATATTTAATAACTTCACTCTCTCTTCCAGTTAATAATCCTTGGTACCTTTGTCAAAAATTAATTGTTCAGGGCTGGGGAGGTGGTTCAGTGGTTAAAGGTATTTATTTTCAAAGCTTGTAGACCTGAGTTCAATTCCCCAGTACCCATGTAAAGTCAGAAGTTCAAATGGCTCATGCATTGGAGATTGTTTGCAGTAGTAAACAGTTCTGGAATGCCCATATCTCTCCCTCCCCTCTCTCTCAAATAAATAAATTAAATATTTTTTAAATTTAATTGAACAGAGTGAAGACTTATTTCTGAATTCTTAAATATGTTTTATTAATCTTCATGTCTATTTAAGACTATCGGAGGCTATTTTGATTACTCAAGCTGTTTAGTAAGTTTTGGCATTGGGACATGTGAGACTTCCAAGTTTACTTTTCTTTTTCAAGATTATTTTGGCTATTCTGAGTCTTTTGAATTATTTTAGGATAAAACTAACAGTTTTTGGAAAATGCTATCTTGAAACTTTAAAGTGAAATTTTTGGTTTTTTTTTTTCGTTATTGACCATTGTAATTGAATAGAAATATAATTATTTAAAAATATTTTTTGCAACAATAGAGAAAGAGATGGGGGAGAAAAAGGGAGATAGAGACAGACAGAGAGAGAGAAAGAGAGAGAGGAAGGGAGAGAAAGAGAAAAAAATGGGTACACTAGGGACTCTAGCCTCTGCAAATAAACTCAAGATGCATATGCCACTTTGTGCCTCTGACGTTATGTAGGTCCTGGAGAATCAAACCTGGGTCTTTGGCTTTGCTGGCAAGCGCCTTTACCACTGAGCAATCTGTCTAGCCCAATATAATTAATGTCTGTACCTTGATCTTGTGCACTAAAATTTTGTTGATATATTTTATTTCACTAGTTCCTTTATAAATGTCTACTAAATTTTTATAGGTTATATATGCTATATATAGAGTTTTATTTATTTCTAATATGACTGCTTTATTTGATTTTATGCTTAATTGCCTTGTACAGAAACGCTTTTTCAATTTTGACTAGAAATAATGGGAAAAGACATTCTTAACTTGTTAAATCAGGAAGGTGCAGCTTTTCACCATTTACTGTGGTTTGAGCTCTAAGTTTTGTTCACAGCCTTTGTCTCTCTATAGAAGTTCTTTCCTATTCCATGTGTATTTTATGTTTATATCTTGGCAGTGTATTTGTGTTGTAATTTTTTTTTTTACTCTATTAGAGTCACTATGTTACTTTTGCCTTTTATTTTAATAATACTGTTTTCATTATTAAATAATCATTGCTGTAATTATTTCTTTTTAAATTTTTTTTAATATTTATTGTCCATAATGAGTTACATTATTTAGTGGGCAAACCATGTGTTGTTATCCCGAATTCCCCAATTCCCCCCCTCCCCATCCCTGATCAGTTGTATATCCTTCTCCGTGGGCTGTCTGTATTAGTCCTTGTGGCAAGGGATCCTGTATATCTTAGTACTCATCCCGGTCTTCCTGGCCCAAGTGTGTTGTTATTGATGGGTGACATGCCTCCGGACCATCTCCCCCACCATGGCTCTGACAATCTTTCTGCCCCCTCTTCCGCTCAGTTCCCTGAGTCGTGGTGGGTGAGTAATAAGGCTGCTTTAATGTTGCGAGCTTAGGGGTCCTTGTGTCGAAAATCCTTGGTTCCTGTCTCAATGGCCTATCCTGTGTTGATTGAATGACTGTGGTTATAGGTCCCTTGTTCATCATTCATTGTCTGCTGGGTTCCCTATGGATCCTCCCTGATATGACTGTGGTGGCTCCTCTCTTGTCAGGATCTCATCCATCGGCCTAAGGTTGGTTGGTAAGTTTAGATGGGCCACAGCTCTCTCGTTGTATCCTGAAAAACACAAACACATTTGGCTTATCCTGAGTTGGTTGAATGGCTGTGGCTATGGGTACCTTGTTCATCCCGTCCTTCTCTGAAGGGTTCCATATGGATCCTCCACAATATGACTGTGGTGTCTCATCTCTTGCCATGATCTCATCTTTTGGCCTGCTGTCGGGTGGTAGGGTTATATGGGCCACAGCTCACTCGCTATATCCTGAAAAATACAAATACAATCTCCATTGGAGAGTTAGAACATTATAGGTTTACAAATATAGACCATTCTGGATTACCTAGTTTCTATTTTTAGTAGCCTCCCTGTCAGACTTTCGCATAGTGCATCTTTTCTTGGGAGCCCAAGAGTATGGGATCCGGTGCATATTGCCCTAAATCCCCATTTCCAATCAAAGGTTCCCCCTCACTGAGTGAAATATTTGGCCAAATTTAATGGCTGTTGATTGACTCCCCCAGGCCCAGGTTCCTTCATTGCACAATTGCTGCTTTCTTGGTTTGCTGTTCTCTCCCAGTAGGAACTGTATTCAGCCTATTCATGGCCGCAGACTATGTTTCATGCCAATGGTCTGTTTACTCCAGTTATCGCCAATCAGCTTCCCCTGGCAGCTTGTGCATTGCCCTTCAGCCCTTCACTAACTGCCATCTGGGGGTTGGTTACCATTCCAGACGTCGCTGGGATTCTCGATGAAGATCGATGGCATTCTGTGGTTTCTTCAGCAACAGGATTTCATCTCAGGCCTGGGGAGGGTGTTCAAGAGCCTTGACTGAATTCTGTCTTGTTTTTGGAACCTCTTGGGTCACTTTGGTCAACAGCTCAGTGAGGGAAGGGACCGGTGACTGGAATCCGGGGCTTTCAGACTGCTCAATTATACACAGACTTAAATATTCTCCCCTGCTACTCATAACCCCTCTTGCCAGTTGACGCCCACTGTTTACTCTTTAGGTTACAGTATGCTCGTGAGGATTTTATGTTTTTGAACCTAATTTGGATTGGCCTCCTGCTTAAGCCATTCCCCTCCCCCCTTCCCTTACCCCTCATTCCTAACATCTCACTTCTTTCTATAAGTCTGCATAAAGAAAACAGTTAACCTGATTAAGGTCCGCATATGAGGGAGAGTATGCGGCGTTCAAATCTCTGTTCTTTTGAGTGTTCGCTTAGTAAGATCTGCTCAAAGTCAGACCATTTTTTTTTCTAAATTTCGATGTGTCATTTTTCCTTTCAGCTGAGTAGAGTTCCATCGTATAAATATACCACAGTTTCGCTGTCCATTCCTCCATAGATGGGCATTTGGGTTGATTCCAGTTCTTGGCTATTATGAAGTGAGCTGCTATAAATATAGTTGTAAAAAATTTTCTGCATTGAGATGTGGCATCCTGCAGGTAGATGCCTAGTAGAGGGATAGCTGGGTCCATTGGTAGTTCTATGTCCATTCTGTCTAGGAGTCTCCACACTGCTTTCCATAATGGTTGCACAAGTTTGCAATCCCACCAGCAGTGAATGAGGGTTCCTTTTTCCCCCGCATCCTCGCCAGCAACGAATGTTGTTGGTTTTCTTTATGATTGCCATTCTGACTGGGGAAAGGTGGTATCTCATTGTGGTTTGGTTTGCATTTCCCTGATGCTTAAGGATGCTGAGCACTTTCTTAAATGAGTCAAGGCCATTTGTGTTTCCTCCTCCGTGAATTCTCTGTTGAGATCAGTACCGCATTTTGTGAGGGGGCATTTTGGGTTTTTGTTATTAATTTTTTTGAGTTCTCTGTAGGTTTTGGAAATTAGGCCTCTGTCTGAGTTG